>JAQIVF010000940.1:0-16789 GCA_034698365.1 Steganacarus magnus
GTAGCTGGATTTTTAACTCCTTCGCTTAGTTCACACTCTATGAAAGTTGTAGCTATAGTCTCTAATAAGGCTAAGTTGGTTAAACCAATAAATTTCTTTGAGAATTCGTCGAAATCCAAATTTGAACTCATTTAAAACTTTCTTAAAACTAGAACTAAAATAAGAGAACTTTAATACAAGACTTGAAGATATAGAATGAATAGTTTAAGAATATTTCTGCGTGACAATGTTTGGTTAAATACTTTTGTCAATACAGGAGGGTATTTGAGTTTTTACTCGTCCTTACAGTTAGGCTGTGATCATTATTGAAATTTAGGTATAGAGAGGTATATTGGGATTTTAAATTTCAGGAATTTCAGAACGGTTAATTTAATTTTAAAATTTTTCGACCATTGATCTTTACAATTTTATTTTATGAATATGTTGTCTTATAATTAAGTCGTCGAATAAAATAATAAAATTCACAGCTAGACCCTGAGAACTGTGTCAAATAAATTAGAGAAGTATGTTAAATTTCGATATCTTCATATCTTAAGATATACTTTTTCGTTTTCAAAAGCAATATATGTTCGAAATGTTTTTAGTATAGTATGTATAAATTAATGTTTCGATAATTAAAAATTTAATAGTATTATTTAACACGAATCTAACTTTATAATTTAAGGAAAACATTAAAATTTGGTGTATAATATAATAACACTTTGTGAAGTCGATGTATTATTAATTAAATATTAGTTAGAAATTTTTATGTTAATAATTAATAACTTTTTAATTAGTAAATTTTATTTCCAAGAGAACAAATTAATAATGAATTGATTTTTTTTCTGAATGTAAATAAATACTACAATTTTTGTTTATTTCAGTATTATTTTGTAAAATTTTAAGTTTAAAGGTTTTTTTGAAGTTTTTTTTTGAAAAAATAATACCGTTTTAAATTTATTGCAAAATACAAGGATAAATGTCTTTGTAATTGTCAAGCCTAATTTATTGAGGTTAAATTTTGAAGAATTGAAAAGAACCTTGAAGCTTAAGTTCAATTAAGTTCAGTTTTTGCTATTTTGTTTGTGCATATATCCATAAAAAATGCTTAATCGAATTTTATTAATTATAAAAAATCGACAATGATACTTGAATATTTTATTATTCTATCATGTAGACCTAATTAATATGTAACGAATACAACAAAATTTTGAACTGCTACACCCCTGAAATGACCCGAAAATAATTCCTAAAATCGGTGATTTTTAAAATTTTTGTATGTTATTTATGTTTAATGTTTTATTTTAACCTTCAGTTTTGTAGTAAAATTTTTCTATATAAATGATTCGAAGTCAGTCAGAAGGATAAAAGTTTCGTACAGTGTAAAAGCTTGAAAAAATTTTAAATCGTTAGATTTTCTGTAATATTCAAAAATATTTTACTAAAATGGTATAAATTATTTTTTAAAAGTGAATTATTGTATTTAATTTTTGTTTATACTATTATAAGGAACAACAAAATCTGGTCACAGCAGAAATTTCTTGTGCATTATCTGATTTAGTAGGATCAGTTTGTGTCATACGTGAAAATAGTCCTTTAAATACAAGTTCGGATAATATAGAAGAAAATTATACCGCACCAACATTAACTTCGGAATATATGGAAACTCAATCAGAGATCAACTCCATAAATATTCAAAATTATGTGCCTACATATAATCGGCAAATTGAGGTAAAATTTATTAATTTTTAATTAATATTTTAAATATTTTTCTAATTTTTGCGATATTTTGCTGTAATTTTCCTATAAGGATATTTAATGCTTAAAATGTTTTTTATACATTTTAAGGAAAACACAGAGCAAATAATCGAAAATGCTGTCCAGGAAAATGAGGCCCCAGTTAATTATGACCTTGATGTTGGTTTAAATGCGTCAGTAATCTCTAGTGAACACAATTATTCGCAAAACAAAAATTATTCAAGCGATAGTGAATCTGAGAACGAAAATGAAGAGATTCAAATTGCTAAGCGTGTTAGTAAAGGCGTAACTTCTGTTACTGTTTCTACGAACTAGACAATTTTTGACCCCTATGCTAATCCCATTGCTGGGAGTTCAAAATCTGCCCCAAATAGTAAAACTTATAAAAAGGCTCCAGTTAAAACAATTAACAATTTAAATAATTGCTCAAGCAAAATTATTCGATTTCGAATCAGACAACAAACCCTGCAATCAGGTAAAGGCAATGGTAGAAAGCGTATCAAAAAAATTGCGGTAAAAGAACCAAAAAGATTCAAAGGCGCTATTCGTTACCGCATCACTAATTTTAATGTTCCGAACACTGATGGCAACAGAGAATGGTTCAACATTAAAGATCCAGTGCCATATGGAAAGGGTTTAATAGTGGACGAAGTGGATTTTAACAATAATTGCAAAGTAAAAAGTTAACTCACTTTTATTAATATTTAAGTGTTAATATTTTTATAATTAAATTGATTGTTATTATATAATAGCTATGTACGAACCCTAAAACAGTATATGAAGATGGAGGGTTTGAGCACAATTGCAAGATTCGGGCGGATATTGTCGATGGCGAAACTGGAGAAGATACTGAATATTATTTGATACAGTGGGATAAACATCCCTTAAGATATCAAATATATCATATTTCGGAGTTGTCGGACCTCGCTATTAGCGAATACAAAAGGCGCAAAGAAAATTTCAAACTTGATGGCTACATTAAGGCGCCTGGTGATATTGGTGATGTAACGGGAAGCAAAAAAGGTCCAAAAATTTATCAAAAGAAAGGATATCCTTTTAACGGAGAATATAACAAAGATTTCTCTTATTATTTGGAGAATAATTTTGTATCGATAGAGACTGCAATTTTTCGGGTATAGTTGTTTAAATTTTTTTAACTTAAACAATTTATTAATTAAATGTTTTTATTTAATATTTTTAGTGACGTTCTGCGAAATATCAGTTACAAACTAATGTTTTTTTTATTTTTGGAAGGACGTTATGTCCAAATGGGAGGTGATTTTGCCTGGTTCTAACTTTTACATTGAACCGTGTATTGCAGGAACAAATACAATTAACATTGTGGAACTACTCAAAAGTAAGGTAGCTAATTCTAATTTAAAAGGATGTTACTTTCTTGGAGAAAGTAAGATTAGAGAGAATATAAATCGCGAGGTCAAGAAAGGTAAAACAGCCTTATTACGGTTCATGACCTGTAAATATAATGGTGAACCTTCAGAATATTGTCACACCTCTGTTCTTGCTATTAAAGGAGTGGATAAACCTGAAGGTTTGTTAAAATCTGACAATTATTTTATTTATTTCTGTAATTTTTCTCATTTAATTAGGTTTCTGGTTTGATCCAATCAAAAAAAGTCAGGGAACAACACATCCACCGAGAGCTATGCGAGAATTTCTGCCCAAAGTTCGTATTTACGACTACATTACAGTTTTGCACGGTCAACAACCTGAGTATGCAACGGACTGTGCTATTTGAAGTATTATATTTATGGCAAATTGTTGCGATGGTTATGATATAAAACGTTTGCCATCCAGAGTATATGATTTTGTTGGTAAAAATGATGCATAAATATTATTTAATAATTTGGTTAAGGGTTAAATTTATAATGTTGATAATAATCAAGCATATTATATTTTATAATTCATATTTTGATTAATTGTAATACTTGGTAATGGTTTTATTAAATATTTGATATTTATAAAATTAAAATATTTAGTTCAAAATTGTTAGACAAAATTTCCCCGCTAACAAGTTCGAATTTATTTCCTTCAAATATATGTGCTTAACATCTTTATTTTTTGCAATTTTATCTCATTAGATAACTCTTTTATTTAATGGAATTTTTTTATTAAAGTTCAAATAATTAGTAACTAAACGAAATACAAGTTGAATAATTAATAGATTGATATCAACTGAAATGCAAACAAATCAGTGAACGATAATCCAAGCCACAAACTTTGATTCCGCCAAAATTACATAGAAAATCGAGAACAGAAATCTTAACCTTTTTTTGTATTTGTAATAACATATGATAATTGCGGAATTATATTCACTGTTAAAAAAATCGGTTTTTCTATTTGGTTTTGAAATATGTTTTGCTTCAAAGTTTACAGTATAACAAAACGGATGATAACAGAATTCCCAGCAAATAGCTGTAATTTTTTTGACTCAGTAAGTTTATTCGAGTGTTTTTACAAAACTCATACTGATTTAGTCGCATATAATTTAAATGTATTGGTTGATTGGAATAAAACGCTATACAACCGTAAAGAGTTTGCGAATACCGCATATAACAATAATCACTGCATGAATATAATGTTTGATGTGTAAATATTTCGCTGTTATCACCAGTGATTATTTCAGTGCATTTATGCACCGAATTTATTGCATTGATATTTGTCATAACACTCGCAGAATAATATATATTAGCATCGTTTAAAATGTTAAAGTTTATAAATTTCTCAGTGTGTGTGATTAAAACGCTTATATCACTTTTCCAAACAATACCATCAGTGAAATATTTTCGATTGAGTTTAAATTCAATTTGTTTTATATTGCTTTCTATTATCTCTTTATTCTCGCCAAACATGAGTGCTTTATGTTTATTATTAAAATCACTGTAGAAATATGACTGATAAATACCAAATGACATGAAATTTAACTTAAGTTTTAATTTAAGTTGATATATGTTTGTGCAATCATATGATATGTTGTTTGTTGTCTCAATAGTACACGACTCGATAATTGAAGTAAAGTTTGAGTATATTTCAATTAACGATTCGTAACCATAATCTACTATTACGTCAGGAAAAGAGTATTGGACTATATTTAGAGAAATGTTTGGATATAAATGCGATAAATATCTGTCATTCAATTTCATTGGTGTAATTCAGAACTCAATCGGTGGTAAATGATTTTTGCGCACAAATGAAGTGCGAGTAATAGTGTTTGAATAGAAATACTCGTCTATTAACTGATAGATTTGCGCAAACATTACAATACTTAAGAGAATAATTAAAACATTCCGTGTCTTTTCATCTAATGTTAACCGTCTAATCATTAGTCTATTTTGAATTAATGGAATGTTTTCTATAAAATATATGCACAACTTATAGCAATCGATTCCGATCCACATTCCAAACATACCACCAACTAGACATAAATAAGTGATTGCATCCAATTTTGGAATATGTGTGTAGTATTTATCCAAAGAAATTGTTTGTGGAAAATAAATATAACCAATCTTTGGCCACACGTTTATGTTTATCCCAATTTCTGTGATTATATAATCATTTGTACAACTTTTTTGTGTCATTTTATGAAATCCATTATATTTGTAGCGATAGTGTCCACCAAATTTTTTTGTAATATTGTCTTCAATTAAATAACTTTTATTAACTTTCGCACCATTTATGCAATTTCTTTGATAAGGATATTAGAGAAGTGTTAATGCCTATAAACGGTTGTAACGCCAATGACATCGGGGGTGCGGCGAGTAATTAACTCACAGCTAAAATTCGATCAATTCGGTCAAGCGATCAAATGATTAAGTCTCGCGATTGCGAACAATAATATATTCGACTTTTAACGATACGTCGAATGACTGGCGAGTTATACGAACTCGAAGTTACGATAATTTTAAAATCGTTTAACGCACACTTGTACTCAATTATTGGGCGGTGTTTGTACTACTCATTGCCTGTATGGCAATCACTCAAACCAGTGCTTTGAAATCGCACTCACAATAAAGTAAACCGCTTTTATTAAATACAAAATATTTATTAAACAATTAACTGCTCATAACGAGAGCCAAAACTCGACTGACTTGTTAACTATGTTAACAACTCACAGGTAAGTATAATATAATGAGTAATAATAAAAATGAGTTACAAATAGAGATCATTAGTTAAGCGCAAACATAAAGTGTTAAATACAAAAATAGTTTAAACAATATTAATCACGTAATTATTAGTGACTCAACTGAGTCAGACCTTTAAACCGCGTATAACGCGTGTCCGCGTGTATCACGCCCTCGCCCTCGTTTTGAGATACACTGGTTAAACCAGTTCTCTCAACACGACAATCAGGACTAAACCGGGAAAATTATAATTATTATAAAACGATTAAATCGTTAAAACAAAATGAAAATTCAAATTTAGACGCTTTTGCCAAAAATAATACAGTTAATAACAATACTAATGCCAAAAACACATGAAAAGAAACAGTATAAGTGTTCAAATTAAACCAAAAATTGTGTGAAAACACTCGAGTTTTAGAAATTACAGCATTAAATGCTTTTACAAAAATATTAAACGCTTATATTGTTTTAAAAACACGTCTACACACTACTAATTTTGACTAAATTATATAAATAATAAAAAATAATATTATAAATTGTTTGCGCTTTTCGTTGTTTATTCATCGCTTTGTTCATTGGAGTATCGGTCAAAGTCGTTCATATCGATAACCGACTCTTGACTTTGCTGTTGCAATAATTGTTCAAATGCTGCTACCATACGATCGCGATATTCAGTTGATGTCGAACTCAAATCTTCGGTTTCCATTTGAATGTCTGCGGCTGCCTGTTCTGCAGTTCTCGGTCTTGTGTTTTCCACCATTATTTCATAAGTGATGTAATCTCGTTCATCGATAATGTCGTACGCTTTTTCATTGTATGAAAATATACCAACTTCTGGCAAACCGTTTATGCAATTTGTAATATTGCAGCCAACTCTAACCAATCGCTCAAAAATGCCTGTTTGATCGTTCTCTGTCGCCATACGTAATGAATAAGTAGATAAACGACGTTTATCTGCTACTATATCGGCAATTGCTGGTATAATGACTGTCTTGTATGCTTGTTTGATGTATGCGGCCATAATGTCAAACTCCAATCGAGAAGAAATCGGTTTTTTGAAATATTCCAACATATCACTGAAACTGTTATAATGAATGACATCAGTGAATAACGGATTGTGTCCACGCATTAATGCCATCACTTCTTCTCGAATAATAAGAGCCGTTATGATACGCATAACGACGAAATTATAAGGTCTTAGTTTTTCCTGATCGTTAGCGCGTCTGAAGACCATCATTGCATCGCGAAGTAAATATCGGATAATTGTTAGTTTATGCGCCGGATTTTGTTGTCGTCTCATTTACAGATTGAAATTGTTTTCCAAAACTGCCAGATTTATATCATAAAACGCTTCGTAAACTGGATGTCGTGTTATGTTTTTCTCGCGAAGAGTATTGAGTACAATAGTCATGGCTTTTTCCGCGAATACGCCCAATGTATTGAATCTAACTTTTTCGAGATCAGACACTTTTACGTTTTTAATATCAGAATGTCTGAAATTCCATTTACTGATCTCTTTCTTCGGATACATCTGATTAACGTTTCCTATTTTGTTGTGGTCTGTAACCCATGTCACGGTAAGCATCGGGTCATTAAGACGAATGATGTGCGCCACGAAATTACGTAAAATGATTCCACGCTCGATATTTCGTCTGTCGGTGAAGACTACCATATATGTTAGCGGCACGCGTTCTGAAGACATGAAGTATTTGGTAACACGAATATCGGTGTAACCTTTCTTTTGACACCAATACAGAAGTGACTTCAAATACACATCCATTTTGAAGTCAAATGTTTCGTTTGAAATGACAACAAATTTCATGTCATTGTATGCTCGATAACGCAAATTGTTTGCGATTGGAAATATCGACAATATTTCCATTGCAATAATATAATCGGTAATTGGAATCAGCTCACCATATCTTATGTATGCCATACCTTCACGTGAAAAACCTGTCGCTTTGTTATACCAATTGTTCCATACTTTTTGCAGATTGGCTTTAGTGACGTAAATCTGATTATTATAATCGTCACTATCGATCATTAATTGTCGCAAATGTTGGACAATATGTTTGGTAACTTCCAATCGCTTCACGATTTTGAAGACGTCCAGACTGTTTCGCTTATCGTATGTCTGGTTCTCGGGAATACGTGTCGGACAATCAAAATCTGAATCGTCTATCGGTTCGTCACGAACACGTGCTGGCATTACTTCTGCCGCGTTATTGTAGATTCGATGCCAATCCCATACCACTAAAGGCCAGGTTCTGCCAGTGAATCGCTCTTCTAATTGTCTGTCTATCGAAGACGACATATCTTTCGGTTTAATTGATGATTCACTTCACAAAATGTTGTCAATATTAAAATTATTAATTTTGCGACGTTTAATGATTTGGTCGTTGAAATAACAGTCACAGTTTTTAATGTAATGCTGGAATAATGACGGAATGAGTATTTTATTTCGTCCTTCCGGTTTATATAAGTCGCCCTTTAGTGACGTTGTTTTAAACTTTTCATTCACAACAGACATAACGTTTTCTAAATCAATCGCTAATATCTCACCGAAAATTATTATTTCGTTTTTAGATGTGATGACACTGTTTTTTAATGCACTGCTTTTCAATCACATATACTGAGAATTTTAGAAAACTGTTTAACACTTCTCTTAAAGTGTCTCTCAGACAAATAAAAAGTTCGGTTATTTGCCAACTTATTGGCTGCATATTTATAAACCCTTTAGGTTTTATTATAAATTTGATTTTATGACCTACTGTTCTGTCAATTGTAGACATACTATTATCCGACGTGTTAGCCATACCGCAGGAGCGCACAAAAAATGTGTGAGAAATAAAAAGAAATAAAAATATTTCTTTAAATGAAACGAAAAAATAATTGCTTAAAGCAAAACTTAATATGAAGTGTACTGTACGACACACTGATATGAAGTGGGAAAGTGTTTGAGTTTGTCTCCTCAACAACGAAATTATTATTTGCTTTGTTTCGCTACTGCTTATAACTGGCTTCTGTTGGCCCTCAGAGCCAGAAAAAGCATTATTTTTTATATAGATGGGGAGTAGAATAGCTTTCTTTCACTATTACTACCGATAAATATGAGAACGCGTTGTTTAACACGTCTTACGATTAGTTATGCGAAAAAAATGAAAATGAGTTAATGAGTGGTATGTGTGCTCACTGTAATCATAGCCAACAGCCTTCAAATAGCTGTAACCCGTTCTTTGGGTTTAAGAAAAATGTTAGTCTAATAACAGACTCGAAAAAATAAATTTAAGTGTTTGACAGTTATGTGAAATCACGTTCGAAATGTGAAGTCACTTACAATAGTTTTATTTTGAAAAAAAGTGAAAGCAGTAATACAACAAACTGCAAAAATTCATTTAATATTTAAGAGAGATTTTGTGTTTAAATTGGTATTATAAATATTAGTTGCAATATAAATTGCACACAAAATTTCTTTAAATAAATATATAATTATAGGGCAGATAATTCTAATATCACATCAGGTAAGTATAGTGTATAAAATCTAATTAGAAAATTATCACATCAATATTTAAAATAAATTTAAATATCTAGTGTGAGAATAAAATGGATATTTAAAATATCTAAGATTATTAATAAACTATTAAAAAAATTAGAAATTAATTGCTAATTAAAATATTGACTAATTAAAAATTTGTTAAAATTATTTTTTAGTGTGTAATAAAATTCACATATAGTGAAGAATATAATGTAAAAAATTTTAGACTAAATTTTTATAAACTATAGTTAAGTAATTGTTAACATCGTTAACACAACAAAAATAACTGAGTTTAGGGTTAGGTTTCACTAACCTACCGCTTCGAGTGGTTATGACCGGTTTTGTGAGTTGTTTGCGGTTTTTATCAATTGTTTTTTCTATTTTCTTTTGCACTGCTTTGTCGTTTATAACACGTTTTATTTTATTTGGTTTTATTTTTCGTTTTGTATATTTTCTTTTCTTGTATTTATTTTCTAATAATTTGTTATGTGAGCGAATGTCGCTATCAATAATTTTCTCTTCATTTTCTTTTAATAAATTGTTGAGTTTCTCGTCATTTCTGAGTTTACTTTGTTTTTCAAGAAATTTCCATTTCTCATAATCGCGCACATCTAATATTTTATTTTCATCAGTAATTTTATTTATTAATGCATTTAATTCATTATTTTTGTCCATTTTTTCGTAAAAAAACCTCTTTCGTGGTTTTTCGCCAAAGAATGGCTTACAAAGGCGGGCACTAATAGTGCGTATTCTAGAGTTGCCTTTCTTCAAGTCAATGACTTTATAAACGTCGTCATTAACTACACGTAAGATAATGAATGGTTCGGTGTATGGCGCGGCAAATTTACGGCTTATGCCAACGCTGATGGTTTTATCCACAATCCATACTATATCCAATTTTTTAAATGTGGGTTTGAGTGTATTTTCGTTTTTTCTTTCACACCAATGGTGTTCTGCACGTAAAATGTTTTGTTGAGCCTCTTTTCTCGCGTTTTCTAATAAGTTAACTGATGGCTCATTGTTTTCTGTGCCAACCATTTGGCTAAGCTTTAGTTTGCGATCCAAAGTATTTTTTGAAGTGTAGCCGTGTAACAAATAAAACGGCGAGTATTTTGTTGTACTGTTTTCAATCATATTTATATAACGACACGCCAGATGAAGACAAAGGTCCCAATCTCTTGAGTGGTGGTCGCTAAGTATGCGCATATTTTGGATAAGCTTATAATTGCTTATCTCACTAATTCCGTTACTCGATGGCTCAAAACTAGAGGTCACTGAGTGTCGAATGCCAACATTACTGCAATATTTTTGAAAAGTTTCAGACATAAAACTCGGATGTCTGTCCGTCAGTAATATGCAGGGCATTGAGAGTTTTGCTGCGACTTCTTCTAAAAATTTGATTATAGTCTCAGCCTTTTGGTTTGGTATCGCTGATGCTATCAGATATCGTGTCAGACGATCAGTAAGTGTCACTATGTATGTGTTACCACTGTTAGTGGTCTTTAGTGGACCAACGCAGTCAATTCCGACGGCGAAGAATGGTTCGGACGGAACCTCAAACACTTTACCACTAACGTAGGGTTTATGTGTAACTGTTTTAGTTTTTTGGCATTTTTCACAATTTATTATGTATGCTCTGATTTCCGAGCGCATGAATTGAAACCAAAACTTGGCACTAATTAAACGCTCGGTTTTGTCGAACCCATTATGTCCGGCTCTATCGTGATAGACCTCAATAATGTTTTTTACGAGTGATTTCGGTATTACCAACTGATAGTTATTATTCGTTTTTGAAACGTTTCTTCTTTTATGAAAAAGTCTGTTTTGTTCGTCGGTTCGGAAGCGTTTCACTAACTTTTTGTTTGTTTTATTGATTGAATTAATTTTTGTGATGATGTTCATACAGTATGCGTCATTTTGCTGTTCATTACAGATAACAGTGTTGTCGATATCATCAGTATTTATAGCATTTATATTTATGCTCAATAAATCATTTAAATTACATGAACTGTTAGAACCAAAATAATCACAGAAATAGTTGTTAATTGTTTCGATATCTTCGTCTTCGTCTTTGTTACGATTGACGTCTAAATACGTTCGCAAAACGTCACCAGAAATTTGTGTATTGATAAGTGAATTATCGGTATTAATGTACGCTTTTAGACGAGAAATTGCATCTGCGATTTCGTTATCTTTGCCTTTAATATATCGAATAACAAAATTAAATTGCGATAATTCAATTGACCAGCGAAGTAATCTTTGGTTAGGGCTGTTCTTCAGCCGATTTAACGATTCTAAGGGTAAATGATCCGAATATACCGTAAAAAGTTGTTGGATCAAATAATTTCTGAATTTTCTGACTGCAAATATGATAGCATAGAGTTCACGCTCTATTGTAGCATAATTTTCTTCGCAAGGAGTTAATGAGTGATAGAAAAAACTTATTACTCCAAGTTTGCCACTGTTGTGCCTTTGCATGAAAACGCCACCAATAGCTTTAGAACTTGCGTCCGATTGTATGAATTTTTCTGTGTTTGGCATCACATGTTCGAGTATTGCTGGATTTGAAAGTATCGCTAATAATTTTTCATAGCATTCTTGGTGTGCGGTTGTCCATACAAATGCAGTGTTATTTTTTGTTAAATCGTATAACGGTTTCATAGTGTCTCGTAACTGATAGAACTCACGAGTGAAGTTAACCATACCATAAAAGCGACGAGCTTGTCGTTTATTTTTCGGTATTCGCATATTCAGCATCATATTTATTCTTTCGGGGTCTATGCGTCTGCCGTCTCTGTTCACAATAAACCCGAGAAATTTCATTTCTTTCTCGAAAAAATAGCATTTCTTAGGATTGAGTTTTAATCCATTCTCAATCAAAATGTTTAGAAATTTCTCCAGTGTTTTCAAGTGAATGTGCGCCAACTGTTCTTCGTTTAGTGTCGGATCGTCTTTTGTAAATGGTGTCAAATCGTCATGATATGACACTATTTCTTTACGTATCAAATCGTAAAAAATGTTGTTCATGTATTGCTGTAACTCTCCTGAAGACATGCACATACCCATACATACGCGGTTGAACTCATAAACACCAGAAGATGTCTGAAACGCTGTTATGTGTTTTGATTTCTCTTCGAGCGGTAAGCAATAAAAACTTTTCGTGAGATCACAGCTCGAAAAGAATATCGAACCGCTTAACGCGTCGATACAATCTTGCATTAGAGTTGGAGGGAAATCAACTCTTTTCACGTATAAATTTTTTAAACGATAGTCTTGTACTAATCGTGGATCAGATTTTGATTTTGTTTTGACTAAGACTACAGTTACTGCTGAACGAGCTTATGAGTGTCGAATGATATCACTCTTTAACATCATATTAACATAATGGTCGATATATTGTGTATCGTCAATACTATAACGAAATGGTCTGAAGTGTTGTTCGGGAATAGGATTGTGTTCAATAGAAACCATATAATTCCTAGCGCATCCTATATCCCAAGTATTTTTGCTGAATGCTAAGCGTTTTGACCACAATAGATCTGTTACATCTTTTATTATATATTGCGGAACTCTTTCTAATGAAAATTGTGGCAAAAATGTGTCTTTGTTTAAGTTGTTATCGATTAGTGTCTTATCACTTAAGTCGTATAACTTATTTTGTGAGTACGTATTATACACTTCTTCTATATATATTTCAGTGTTATTGCAGTCATCAGTCACGTGATTATTATTATAATTATTGCTCGAGATTATTCACAAAATCCGATTCACTTAATTGACTGAACGATGCGTTCAGATTAACTTTCTTTTTGTAAGCGTTTGGATGAGTTTTCTTATTGATACGCGTATAATATTTGTGTGTTCGACTATCTTCGTTGTCGATATCAGATGATGAGTCGTTACTCATACGATATTTGATTTGATTGGATTGAAAAAATTTTTAAATTTTTAATCATAAAATCGCTGCAGAATTAAGACATCCTCCACCAGTGTTAATGCCTATAAACGGTTGTAACGCCACTGACATCGGGGGTGCGGCGAGTAATTAACTCACAGCTAAAATTCGATCAATTCGGTCAAGCGATCAAATGATTAAGTCTCGCGATTGCGAACAATAATATATTCGACTTAACAATACGTCGAATGACTGGCGAGTTATACGAACTCGAAATTTACCACCGGTATGTTTGCTAGACCATCGTTAAGCTCAACATTTTGTTCTTTAATAAATAGTTTTTTACAACCAAGTATGGTATTATTTGACATGATTGAAAAGCTGGAACTTTTGTTTAGAGATTTATTGCTGGGACTACACTTAACTATTTTTAATCCTTGAGGAGGAATATTAGTCTCTTCGAAAACGTGCAAGTTAGTAAGACTTTGGGATTTATTTTCTTTATTTGATATCAGGTTATCAGTTTCCTCTAAATCTGTAGAACAGAACTTAATAGAATTTTGTAAAATGTCAATGACTGACTTTGATAGTAAGTTGAAATCATAGCCAAGTAAAACTTTCAAATGAAAATCTTTTACTGCAATAGCTCTGATCGGAACGATTTTTGTATTCTTTTGATCAAACAATTCTACGTTCATGTCAACGACCCCTGATATTTTAACTGGCAAAGCGTTTACACCATTAATTGGTTGTCCTTCATAACTCTTATCGTGCAAACCCAACTCATACGCTAAATTATCAGCTATCATTGAATTTTCGGAACCGGTATCTATTAATGCTTTAATTGGCAAGTTATTTATCTTTATCTCAATAAACATTAATCTATTGTTGTAATTGTTCACTTTCGGAACTATTTCTTGTGGTGTAGATGCGTAACATAATGCAGCGTTTGATTTATTAAAACTTTGGTTTCGATTAAAATCAGTTCTATTGTTTCTGTTATAAAAACAATTTCTAGCATGATGGCCTAAATCTCCACAAGAGAAACATTTACTGCGCCCATCTGTCGTACGACTATCATTTAAATTTTCATTAAACCTAACTCTTCTTTCATTGTTAATATTTGGTGAGTTTGGTCTTTCTGATAGATTAGAACGATTGATATTCAAATTATGATTTGATCTGCCATCAAAATTAGTAATTTGAAATTCTCGACTATTTGATCGATTTTTATTCGAATTAATATAGTTATTCTGCATGTTATGGGAATTATTAGGGCGATAAATATTTGGCATGTTTCGGGTATTAAAATTTCGGTTCTGATTTTGAAAATTATTATTCATGGAACGATTATTTTGGAATCTCGAATTGTTATTTCTTTCAACTGAAAAGTTATAAAATTCCTACGATTAGATTGTTCGAAGTTTCTTGAGTTTTGTAGAAAAGATTGGCCATTTTGATTATTACTACTGCGATTATTTTTGCTTATTTCTTTAACCATATCCTTTAGGCCATATATGAGTTCTTTCATATCTACATTATCTTTTGATCTAAGACCGTTTACAGGTTCAAGATATTCGGACTCATCGATACCACGTTCTATCTGTTTAGCCCTATTAATTAAGTCTAAAACTGTAGTTGGTGCATGAGCTCTAAGCATTTTTGCTATTTCTGGAATCATTCCGTTATATAAATGTTTCATAGCATCAATGTCAGACATCGAATTAATTATCAAACTCATAACATAGGTCTCTCTTAGTGAGAATGTAATTATACACCCGCTCTCCTGGGAGTTGTTTTCTCCGTCTTAACTCTGATTGTAAATAACTACGGTGATCTGTTAACAGCAGATCATCTGTTATCAATCTTTTTAAAACTGCCCATGTTGTTGGAGCGTTTTAACCTGCCCGTTTAATCCTTTGGTCATACCACAAGAGGCTATAGTCCCTTAAATATGTAGGGAATTTTCTTAACATTGTCGCATCGTCCCATGATTTGCTCTCTGAATGGTATTCATATTCTTTCAACCATTTTACCAAGTCTCTATTATCTCGACCGTTAAACGGTTCTAGTCTAAGCACCCTGTAAGATGATAGAGAACTTTTAACAACATCTGAAACGATGTTTCTAACTTCGTCTGCGTTAAGCGCCATATCACTATGTATGATGATATGCGACTTATAGTTTGGTGATAAAACAGGTATAAAACTTGGCCTACCAGCCAGACTTACAAATATTTAAAACTTATATTTTGTTTTGAAATAATATCAACTATTTTATACTTCAACTTAGAAGAGAATACAGATATTTATCTGTACAAGTAATTATTTAACTTATGTAATTAGAATAAAGTCAATCCTTTTGCTCGCAAGCTAGGTTCACTTTAAAATAGCGGCAATTAAGCAATGAACTGAATTGCTTACAAGCAACTAAAATATCAGTCTTGAATATATATTCTCAATTCTCAAAATATATTACTTCTTTTAAGTATTTAATTTCGCTTTAAAGCAATGAATATCAAAATTATTTGTAACTTTCCTTACTGCGTTGCTACTTCTCGTGATCCGTCCTTCTCCAGAGGCGAGACGATGTGTTGAGTCGCTGCCAACACTACCGAACTGGACTTCTTCTCCCTTTCCCGATCGACGCACCAGAATGAAACGCCAGAAAAGCGTAGAAGTCCAATTATACTCGTCGCGCACACACAGTGAATCACGGGATAATAAGCAATACAATTATCTTATTTAAAACTTTAATTGATTAAAATATATTTATTAACTTATTTAATAAAGGATACAATATAATAAAGTGCACATAATATCAAATCTTAACTAAAGTGTGTGATTGTGAACGAAGGCCCTGTTTGTGTGAGTTACAAGGGTTTATATAGTGTTTGTATGTGTGGAATTGTCTGTTTGGTGGTTGGTGGTTCTTATTCTGTGGGTGTTCATAAAAATGTAGTGAACTGTAAGGATTATTCGAATAAATTCAAAAAAGGATGTTTACTAATTGAATAAGTGGTGTTAATATTATATAAAATTATTTGTGTTCGTGACTTGACAATTTTAGGATAGATTATTTGACACTAGGTTTGTGTCTACAGAAAATGTTAAGAGATTTGTATTACTGTATTCGTGTTTAATTTAAAGGTAAAAGGATTTAATAATAACAGATATTTCAATCGTTACAATATTGAATTAAAAAAGCAAATTTCAATATTGAAACCGAATATAGCCATAAAATAGTGTAAATACTGGAGTTAAACAGAATCTTGCACATGATATAAGATTAAAATATATCAGATCAAAAAATAAAATTAGAGTAAATAGATAAACTAATAATAATATATAAAATAGTTAATCCATATATAATTGACAAAAATTTTGAATCGAAGACAGATATTATGACAGTCACGATTTTGTTTTAATATTATGGACACAAACGCAATATAACTTCAAATTTTTAATCCAGTTTATTCATCAA
>JAQIVF010000941.1:0-16783 GCA_034698365.1 Steganacarus magnus
GCCACTGTTTAATTTTTGTTAGTGGCAGGGCCACTGTTTAATTTTTTGTTAGTGTCAGGGCCACTGTTTAATTTTTTTGTTAGTGGTAGGGCCATAAGTGTTAGTATATTTCGTTGTCTGGCGCTCTCAATAGATTGTTAAGGTCGTTTTCTGGTTGACCTCTAATACGAGTCGGAATCTGTTCGTCAATATTGTTGTAAATGCGATGCCAATAAAATACTACCAGAGGCCAAGTTCTTGAGACTAATCGCTCTACGAGTTTATTGTCTATCGAAGATATTCTTATCGGTTCTTTGATTGGTGTCCACAAAATATTATTAATGCTTAAGTTGTTATATTTGAGGCGTTTAATAATTGTGTCGTTAAAACAGCACTCATTAACACATGTGAGCTTAATATACACTGATGGGTCGAATATTATGTTATTTCCTTCCGTTATATATCTCTCTCCGTGCATAATGTTGTTTAGTCTTCGTTTAAAAAATTCACAAAAAATAATTACTTTGATTTTCACGATTTTAGAATTATTTTAGAACTCAAATAGTATAACAGTTATTGAAAACTTTGTACAATGATTTAACGCTTTTCACAAATCTCGGTTGAAGTAAGAAAACAGTTCTGTTATTTGCCAGTTAATAGGCATTAGTGGTGTTAACCCTTTCGATATCAAAATAAATTTCAATTTATGGGTAACTGTGTTGTCATATTTAAAATTACTGACAAACATTTTCAGCGATTAAATGTGTGCACCCAAAAAAAATACGAAAACGAAACGAAAATAATTTCTCTATACGAAAGTTTTTAACTGAATAGAGCTCAAATTATAATGTTTACTGTAAGACACTCAAAGTATATGTGATTTCAACTTTGATTTGAGTTTTTCTCCCAAACAAAAATGAAAAAAAAAATAATAATGACTTTGCTTTGTATCGCAACCGCCTCTCAACTAAACTTTGATGGCCCGAAAAGTGGTTGTAAGGTTTTAATGTATGAAAAAAAGAGTTTAGTTTTCTTTTCGATAAACTTTAATATGTGTTATTTATGCAATGGCACGTCTATTGTGCTTAACAATAGTGAGTTGAAATTTGTGTTTAACTTTAAATTTAACTTATAAATAAAATTAGATAAAATAATATCTTTGTTGGGTTTAAGTCCCAATGTGTATAGAATAAATTTTAATACAACAAATTTAAATTTAAACAGGAATGCATTACAGTTCGTAATTATTTTTAACTTTTGCTGAAGATCAGGAATTATGAAATCAGTAATCAAACATATATATCGGGCTACTAGAAAATTATTATATTTAATTTTGATTGAAATAAAATTATAAATAAATAACGTCTATATTTCGCATTATTTTATTACTTCAAAAAATATAAAGAAGAGATTTTTCAGAAAATTAAATTAAGACTTTGAAATTTACATTTTAACTAGTAATAATTTATCAAAGAGTTTTTAACTTTGATATTCTAGTAAATATTTTCCGGTTATAAATGCAGCAAATTCACATTTTTATAACGGTAAGGTGCCTTTACACTCCGGGTTTTGGGCTACAAAATAAAAAAATTTATCATATGCTGGAATTGTCTGGATGTAAACTGTATTACAGCTCAAAAGGTTATATAAGTAAGAAAAAACAAATATACTGATGTTAATAAATAGAAAAACCCGTTATTTTAAAAATGGGGATATATACAAAAAACAAAGAAAAATCAATAAAACTTCTTAGATTTTCTAAAACATCTAAATAGCAATTAGCAACAGATTGAAAAATCTACTCGCGACAAACAAATGGACAATCCAATATTTTTACAAACTAAGTATTATGAGAATAAATTTTCCGATAAAGAAGCTATAAGCATAAACAAATCACAATGTTAAAGTTATGACGATGTCGTTGTAAAAACTTTGCCAAAATGAAAGTAGACGATTCTTAGTATAAATATTTCTATATTATCAAACAAAATTATATTCAACAATTAAACGTTAATTATATTTTATAAAACTATTTACCTAAAAATTTCTTTTGTAAGTTAAAATTATTATTTAATTTTTATTATGCATTTTTATAACTATTCGAAAAAAATGTTTATTGTTTAATATTCACAGTTTTATATATTTATATCAATGTTCTATTTTTTAATAACCCAAACAGAATTAAAATCGAAAGTAAAAATATTTTAATATATATATTTAATCTAGCTATGTTTATCTAATTAATATTTTATAAACTAAAATAAAATCTAAAAATATGTTTTAATAATTTTCTATAATTAAAAATAAATGAAATTAAAATTATATAATAAATAATATAGAATTGACTATAATTTCCAATTTAAAAATTTAAATAAAGATGATGTGAAAATTAAAATTTTTAAACTCTGGGAGTTAACAATTTAAATCATTTTAACTAATGTAAAAATAAAATTTAAACAAAAATTGTTTTATATATTATGATATTTGTTCCAAAATGATTAAGTATTTTTGTTTTTATAATTATTTGACTATTTTCAACTTATTAACACAAGATAGATTATACCCCTAAAAATTCAAGATAAATAGACAAATTATTAATTTATTTTTGAATATTTTAGTAATTAATAAATTTTCTTTTAATAATAATTCGTTATTTGGAGGTAAATATTTTTTAATTTTATTAAAACTTTTGAAATCGCCTTTGAAAGAAAAATACATGCGAAATTATATTAATTCTAATTTTTGTTTTTGTTTTCAATTTAAAGTTGTAAAATTCTCATTAAATAGTAGAAATAATAAGCTTTCAAAACAAAAATTTCAGTATAATATGATTAAGATGAAAAATGATTTAATTAAAAATTAGTGTTTAGCTTTTTGAAAGCGAAAGCTGAAGTTAAAATATATTTTGACTTTATCTTTCGCTTAAGCGAAAGCGTAATATAAGCTAAATTAAAATCTATTTAATTTGACTTTAGCTTTTAACTTTAACTTTTGTTAAAAATATAAGGCATTTTGAGTAATAAAGTAGATATTCATCATAATTTAAATAGTATTTTATTTGTTAAATCATAATTACTCATAATATTACTTTAATTTAGCTGAAAAATTGTTTAAAACTTAAAAAGTGAAATAAAAAAGCGAAAGTTAAAGCGAAAGACAAATTAAAAATAAATAATATGGAAAAGCTAAATACAAGTTAACTTAATATATAAATATAAACAAAAGCGAAATACAAACGAAATTAAAAAAAAATTAAAAGTCAAACTAAAATTCCGACAGTACTGAAATATATGAACAACAGATATTAAATATTGAACCGAGAAAGTAAGAAATTAATTTTGCTATATTATACAAATTGCTATATTACAAGAAATCAAATTTAAAATAAAATAAAGTATATTTAGATATTTCAAAAGTTTTCATTTTATCAACTTTTGTTTAAATTAACAGACAATATTTTAATAATATATATTTTTTTAAATTAGTGAATTCGAAATAATACCAAAAATTAATTGTTCAGATTATGAAGTTGCTGTTGATTTTGATGAGCCGATTTATTTTGATATTGAAACTTATCCAAATTTAGTAAAAGGTTATTGGAATAACAACGATGTACTGCTAAATACCCTTGTATTTATAAGACAAAATGTTTTTAAAAAATATATTGATTATACTATTGGTCTCAATCAAAGAATAAGACATAAAAATATTATCATGTTAATGTCAGTTTGCGTTGGAAAAAGTTCCATAATAACAAACTGTAATCAGTCAAAAAAATAAACATTTATATATAAATAATAATATTCTGAACAAAAATCAAATCTGTTTTCAACTCTCAAGTGCTGTACCATATTTGCATAATTTAAATCCATCAATAATTCATGGAGATATAAAGCCACTAAATGTTATAATAGCTATTAATTCAATTCCAAGTTTTATCACAAAATTATTTGATTTTGCATCAGATAATGATTTTGTGCAAGAAACCCAAAATTTTAAAATTGTCGCAAAAATTCCATATTGTTCACCTTATCTGCTCGTTCACAATAAAAGTTTAACAGAATTCGATGATTTATGGTCGCTTGGATGCACTATGTTATTTGTTTTAACGGGACTTAAAATATGGGATGTAAAACCTGAAATAACTTATACTGAAAAACTCACAATAATATATGATATATGATAAGATTAAAAAACAAATTTTACCTAAAGCTATAAATAACTTATCGAACATAAATAGAAACTTAATTATGGCTTGCTTAACAAATTCTAAGGAACAACAAATTAACGCAAAAGATTTATTAAAGACAGTAAAAGAACTAGAAGTTATTTATTAATTTTTGTGCTTAAAATTATGTGAATTTATATTATTAATCTGTAATAGTTTACAGTTTTGAATTATAAATTAATAAAAAGGTAAAATATGTATAATTATAATTTTAATGATATATATAAAATTCCTATAATTGTTATGAAAATTTGAATTTGTTATATTTAGAAAAGTAAAAGCTTTTAACATAAATTTTAACAAATACTCTATATTCGGCTAATTTTTAAAATAACATATTTAACTAAATATAACCAACCTTGATAATAACAATAATTAAATTTCTTCTTAAAAGTCAAATATAATTTGTTTTTTAATTGAATACTTAAATTATAAAGTTAACAAAAAAAATTCTCTATTTTATGATCATTATCTAATTTTTAAGAAATGATAAAGTAATCAAAAATCAGTTTTGGATATTTCAATTTGAAAATATATTTTGAAATAAATGACAATAAATTTTTTATTATTAATTTTATCTGTTTTATTTAAAATATATTTTACCTCTATTTTATTATCTAGAAAATATAAACATTATAATATTTTTAATTAATTTATTCATTCAAAATCAAATCTAATTTAATTGATATCATTTTTATATAGAATTGTAACAATCATAAACAATTATAACAAATCATTCTTATTAATATGAATTTTTGTTTTGTCACTTATAAATATTATATTTAAAAACAGTGAATAATATAGTTATTTAAAGCAAAATTTTAAATTTTAATTATATAAAAATACCACTTCAATATATAAAATATTTTATGATAAAGTTAGCTTAATTTTAAATTTATTTTTTACAATTAAATTAACTTATATAAAAGTTTGAAATCTTATTTAAGAGTGGAAAATCCGTGGAAAATGGGAAATCCAAGTGGTAAAAGTGAAACTAAATTGAGAAGTGGGAAATCGAAGTGTAAAGTGAGAAATCGAAGTTGGAAGTTCGAATATGGAAATCGATGTGGGAAGTGCGAATTTTGAAATCCCAAGTGAGAAATCCTAAGTGGGAAATCCCAAGTGAGAAATCCATGTGGGAAGTGCGAATTGGGGTGGCAGATTTCGGCTTCCGTAATTATCGGTTGATGTTGAAATTTATTATTAATTATCGAATATATATTATATAATATATGGTTTTTTTACTTCCAAAAAAACAATAAATCTGTAAGAAATAAATTACTAATGCAACACACAACTATTTATTTTTATATATAAGTAAAAAATATATATACACATTTTAATGGCACGAAAATTAAAAAATCTCATGTATTAATTTATTGTGAAATTCGTAAAGTAATTTTTGATTTATGCATTTTATAGCATTATATATGCAGTTATGACAAATTTTAGGCATAACATTGCATGTATTTAATTCTAACAGAAATAGAAATTTTTATATAAAATAAGTTATAAAGTTGAATAAAAGTATTTACTTAAAATTCTTTTCAATCATTACTTGTATATTTTAACAGAAAAGATTCTTTAAAACAAATTAGATTTATTTTTTTTGATATAGAGTTTTAAAAAATTAATTTTATAAATAGTGTGCTCACAATAATTAAAAGAAGTATGTACAGACTGACAGATCGGCTGATGACCAACTGTTTTAAATGTATATCAACCACTAACCTCCGTGAAACACCATTAATAATATCCTATTAATTATTCAATTACCGAATTCAATTATCCTAATACCCTGCGAAACTGCTGCTGTTGTCAGTACACGACATTTAATGATAACACGCCTTAAGTTAATTTTCATTCGCTATAACGCATTTAGTTTATTCGAATACAACGCTCAGTAATTTAACGCAAATTCATTAATTTATTTCTCCAGCAATTTTCGCAAACTTATACTCTTAGTTCAGTTCACCGGTTCCAAAAAAATTTCAATAAATTATACCACCATAATTATAACACAAGATTCATTTACTTCTGTAAACGGTACCAGATCCCTAAAAGCCGCTCTATTGCGTTATCTTCCACACAATTTGTATCTCCGAGTTTGCGGACGCCATTAATTTGTGCACGAACTTAATTCAACTTCAAATTCTTAATTCAGTTTTATTCATTGAAAACTTTACCTTATTTTCTTCAAAATCTAAATCATTAATAATTCTTTTTAAGCACATTTCTATTACATATCAATTCATTACATTATTTTCACTTTCAATATCGCGTCATACCCTCATCTCTAATGTTTTGAAATTTACATCCTTTCTAGTGATTAACAATAACAAATATGCTATAATATTTTGTAAACTGTCACTTAAATATAGAAAAAGATTTGAATTTATTTTAAACACTTAATTTAATTTATATATGGATATGGATCAAATTTAACATTATAAACTGATTTTGAAATATAAATTTAAAAATATTTTTATTCATATATCTTTTAATTAGGAAAAATTATAATCGATAATATGTTGAAAATTTTAAATTATATTAGTTATTTAATAGTCTGTTTTATTTTATAAAATTATAATATTATCTTTAAGACTTTTATTTTTTCGACGATTAAAAAGCTAAAAGCAAAGAAATATCATTTACTATCTTAATATCATTAATTATAAGACTGATTTGTTCCTATGACATATAAATCGTATGATGTCTTGAAAACGAATATCTTCACTAAGTTGATTTTTTTAAATATTTCGAGCGTAAAAAAAATTTTATAACTGATAAAAATATTTTAAAATCAAAGCCAAATTTTGTTAAAAGTCGTTTTCTGAAAATTTATGACACTAACAGCCAACTCATTTATTCAATTTTTCAGATAAATTTTTAAATAAAATAAGATTAACTTTAACCCTCCAGAAGAACCATGGCAGAAAATCCTACCAATTGAATTTGAAAATTCTATAATTTATAAAATTTAGAAGATAGGTAAATATAAACTTACCCATTCCTCAATCAATTATTAAATAACAAAAGTAAAATGGTGTTAAATTTAGATAACTAAATCCATTTTAATTTAGTTGAAATAAGAAACATGTTTTAAAAAGTCTGCCATCTTTCCTTACTTGTCTTTTTATTTCCCCTAAAATTACTGTGCTTTAAAAAGTTAAGATTTCTTGAAATTCATATAAAAATAAGGAAAAAGTAACAGATCACGATTTTTCTATCCCTATATGTTGAGTACAATTTACTAAAGCAATAATACATATGGAACTTTTCTTGTTATAAGCGTACATAAAAAGACAGTTTACAATCAAGAATTTTGCTCAAGTGAAGCCAAACTAATAACGCACAATGAATGATGCAATTTGATAAGTGCTGCCCCTGATAGGTGAGTCAGATATTTCTATATATATATTCGTACGCCAAAATATAAACATTCTGATGTCATTAAAGCAATTGACCTAGTTTTTTTTTCAAAATTCTGTAAGTGATTGTAAGTTGTTAGCGCTTGTTTAAGACAAATAAAAGAGTCACTGTAGGCTTGTGAGTTACTGTATATCGATGGTTTGCTTACACAGACACCAGTGCTCAATACCAATTACGACACATTTATAGAGGGCTCTTTCTAATAAATATTATTTGTATTTTGTTAAAATCATTGTATTAATTGTTACTTTAGCGCTTTGTAGCTCATAGTAATTTTATAACGTGTCATCTAATCAGTAAGGATTCAATTTTTTGGGACTATAAAGTACCAAAATCGTTTGGGATTCTGGAGATCAAAAACATCAAATTTGAGAACAAAAATCAAAAAATTCTCATTTTGTAAAAGGTTAAATAATTTTTTTGGATAATCATTATTTAAATAGTAATTATTTTCTATCACGTTTTTTAGATTCATAAAAATTTACTGTAATAATTTCGAGCTGTGGAAATACAAAAAAGTTATTTAAAAAATTTTTTGACGGTAATTTTACTTTCTTGGTAAATTAAATCTTATTTTTTTCTTAAATTTATTTTTTTAGTGAAAATATATTTTTTAAAAACATAAATATTTTATTAAAGTATTTTTGATTAAATAAAATTATTCACGGAAAACTACTAAATTCGGAATTTTTCCTTTCAAATATACGTATTTTCGGATAATTTTCTGGAGCTCAAAAATTACACATTTTCGTAAAAATCGGGAAATTAAATCTTACTTTATAAATTGTTGTTTGTTGTAACTGGTCTAGAAATATTAAATTCTCGAAAATATCTGTTATAAGCAGTGTCGAGAGTTTCCGGAAAAATTGAATCCCTACTAATCAGACTATATAGTTGTCTCATAAGTTTAAAGTATTAAGATTTAGCTTGTAATTTGCACACTTCTTAGACTTACGAAAATACAGACGGACTGACGGATAGTATCAAATCCATAAGCTCACCTTTGTGAACCACTTGAAATTTCCAGTCATTTTGTTTTATCATGACTACAAACTCAACCGAAGTAAATTCATTGACATACTTTCTACAACAATTTATTTATAAACAAAACCCTTTTTTAAACAATAATGTTTTAAAATCCATTTAATCGAAAATAAGAAAATCAAAATGATCTCATTTATAAATTTTCGTTTTTGATTATTCATTTATGTTTTTAATTTGTTTTCTATTTCTTTTTTCTATAAAATCAATTTTCTTTTCTACAATTTTTAATTTAAAAATATTTTCAACTCTTAGACTCGAACACTTTTTAAGAACATACAGATAAAATAATAAATTTTAAACTCTATTGCGTAACAGTTGAAAATGTTGTCATGTATGTAAATAAGAAGTTTATATGAACTGTTAAATTTTATAAAATAAATTTTCTAGCCTGAGTTGCGAAAATAAATTCTTATTTTTTAGGATCGATACTATAAAATTTGAGTTTTTAGTATTTTGATGTTTCATTCTACATTATGTTGAAAAAATTAACAAATATTTATTGGAAACCTTAATTTTTTATACTTTTTAGAATTAAGAATAGACAAGAATTAATATTATTAAAATTAAATGATTATGCATTTCAAAATATTCTCAATTGTTAAAAAGATTGGTTTTAAGAAAATTGAATGATAATACAATTAAATTATTAGCCCATTATCGAGATTAATAAAACTTTTTTAAAAATTATTTTAAAGGAAACTAATACAAATAATTATTCACAGCTTTCAAAAATATTTATAAATTAAACCAAAAAAAGTTTCTGACCAAAACTTGTTTTAAACGAAAAAATAACGCCTGAATAACTGAGATGACTTAAATACATTAGAATTGCTTAGTTTTATGACAAAACACTTCTTATGAGAAAAAAAATTAAAAATCTGTTAAAATAAAAAATTGTTTTAAAATAAAGTTTACAGTTAAATATATTGATAAAATAAAATAAATTGCGTTTTAATGTATTCTGGTGAACAATATAAAAAGTCTAATAATTAATAGTATACATTTCAAGTAAATTTTGTAAATAACAAAAGTGTTTGATAGTACTAATTTTTATAGTTCTAAATTTATTATAATATTAATTAAGAACAATATAAAAAACTTATAGTGATTTAATCTATAACTTCTATATTTAAATGATAAGACAATGAAGGAAAACAAATCATATAAACTTGATATCATAAGAAATTGTCATGTATGTTTAATTAAGAAACTATTTATAATAAAATTGTTTCCGAAAAAACAAGAATTCGTTGAAATTAATAATAAATATTTCAATAAACTTTATTACCTATAATATAGGTCTACGTAAACTCAAACAGACAGACATTGTTAAATCCGAAAACTTCATGAACACAATTTATGAAGTGAGATTATTTTCTTGTAATCTTCAATTTTATGAATAAACAAGAGTTATTAAGAAATAATTTGAAGCGACTCAAACAATTGGATCGCTTCTGTGTGTGGTTGCTATACAAATATTAAACCATAAGCGAGTATAGTTTAACATAGACACTGATATATTAACTAATAACAACTTTATTAAGACACTAAAATATATTATAAGATACAATAAGTGATTAGAGTTAACAGTATTTGATTAACTGATTGAATGGTAGCATAATAGTGATGACTGCTACGTATGTTATGCAAGTTATGCTAACAATGGTCAATGTTATATGAAAGTGATCGCTTAAATAAGGATTGATTAGTAATAAGTAATAAACAGTAATAGTGTAATATAAGCTATTGAATAACAATATTGAGTAATACAGTAATGAGTAATTAGTGCTAAGATTAAGTGAGTGATTATGACTGATGACAGTAGCTATGATGAGTAATATTAGAGAGTAAGCGATTAATCTACTCTTAATTATAGTATGCGACTTGTGGGTCACTAAAAATTATAAAAAAATTTGATAGAATTTTTATTTTATTTTATGTATTACTCAAAACATTCATTTTTGTATAATTTCAATTGTTTGTCAAGTCAAATTAAAATTGATAAAAAATGTCTAAATATTTTAATTAAATGATGATGAAATTGATTGGATTTATTTAATATTTACAAAATTTATTTTCAAATTTAAAAAATATTTAATCATTTAAAAATGAATATATTTAAAAACAATAACAGTGCAATGAGATTTTTCTGCGTTTCAAATGGAAAAATTTTTAAAATCGGATAAGATTATTAGTACAAAATGTTGGTAAAAATATTTTATTAATAAAATTTTTTAGTTTTTTACATGATAAACAGTCTGTCCGTTTGTCTGTAGAATAAAGGATAGGAATTCCATCTTGTAGGTGATATTGTGGAAGTAATGTTCCAGTCTTTTCTTTTAATATATTAGTAATTTTGATTGATTGTAGAAACTTTTTAATTAAGTTTGATGAGCTTTTTAGTGTTAATTTATGCAGAAATGTTTTATAACATTTATTCATTACGCATTGCAGAATATGTATTAAACAACTTATTCTTTTCAATATAATATCATAAAACTCAGAACTTAAATTTTGCTCTACAGTTTTAAAGTTACTTGAAATAGATTTTCTTTTTAAAAATTAGTTTATTGATGTTTAAAGAATTTTAGTTTGGAAGTAGAAACAAAGTTTTGTTGTTTAAATTCTTTAGAATTGAAATTATAATTCTAAATTAAATTTTAATTACTATTCCAATTAATCGAAATTGGAATAGAATCAAAATTATTCTAAATTTTAGAATTAAAATCAGAATAGTATTTAAATAAAATTTATTAAAATATTAATCAGAATAGAAATTTAAATCCTCAAAATAAATTCATCATCGAAATAGAAAGAGATATTAGATAGAATGTAGTGTTTCTATTTTAAAAAATCAATTTCAATTGCATTTCGATTTCGATTTTCGCTATAATTTTAATTTCGATTGCATTTCTATTTCTATTTTTAATGTTAATTATTATTTCATTTCAATTTCAATTGTAAAATTATTTTGTTTATTTTACATTTCGATTTGGATTTTTATTGTATTTAATTTTCATTTCCATTTCAATTTGTATTTCGATTTCAATTTCTATTTTAATTTCGATTGCATTTATTTTTAAAAATTAAATTGATTATTCTTTTTTTAAAATAAGGATAAAAATTTATTTTAAATTAATTATTAATTTTTTCTATTGATCACTTAAATATTGTATATGAACAAAAATTCTAAAATTATTTTATCATTTATATTTATTATTGATTTCATTATATGTATTATTTAATTGTATGATTTTTGTTATTGAAATTTTTTATGAGATTCATATACAGATGAATATTAATTATTTAATTATTAACCTATCTTTGGCAAACAATGTTAAGTATTAAACCATAAATTTTTTAGAATTTTTGATAAAACATTATCAATTGTTTGCACTAGTGTTGTTTCCATACTGATTTTATAATTTCGATTGCATTTCGATTTCGATTTTGAATTTATTTTTAATTTCTATTGCATTTCGATTTAAATTTATAATATTATTTTTAATTTCGATTTCTATTTCAATTTTTAAGATATTTTTTATCTAATTTGCATTTCAATTTCGCTTTTTTATAAAAACTAATTTGAATTTCTATTTCTATTTCTATTTGCATTTCAATTTCAATTTTATTTTTATTTTCAGTTACTTTGATTTTTAGGTAAAAGAAAATTGTGTTAACTTGAAATTTTAAAATTTCTCATTAATACTCTTAAAATGCATTAACGCAAAATAATTAAATTAATATATTTCTAACAAACTGAATAAATTTATACTTATTTCATACATACTTTTATTTTATTAAATGCACTAATTGATATTTTTTGAGATGGATAATTGAACATAAGCTTGTGTCATATATACAAAGTTAAATATTATATTAATAATCTCGTTTAGTATTTCGGCATTCAAATGAAAGCAGTAAAACAGGATATTAATCATTAAAAAGTATAATTTTAGTGAACTTTAATTTTGATTTCGAATTCTATTTTTATTTCTATTTATATTTTTGTTATTTAAATTTATATTTCGATGCTGGAAAAATATTTCTCATTTAAATTTCTATTTCGATTTATTTTAAATTATTTATAATTTTAATTGCATTTCGATTTTATTTTATAGATTTAAAATAATTTCGATTTTATTTCAATTTCGATTAATTGAAATAGAAATAGAAATTATTCTTAGATTTCTATTTCCATTTTAAAAAATGGAAACAACACTAGTTTGCACTAAAACAGAATGAGTCATAATCAATTAAAATTTATTTCAAGTTAACTTTATATTTAAATTTCTATTTCTATTTCCATTCTGGGTTATTTCTATTTCTTTGTTTACAATGTTAAAAATTTCTTAATTAAATTTCTATTACGATTTATTTTTAATTTTTTTAAAATTTAAATTGCATTTCGATTTCTATTTTCAATTTCAAAATAATTTCGATTCTATTTCAATTTCAATTATCGAAATAGAAATAGAAATTATTTTCGATTTCAATTTCGATTTTAAAAAATGGAAACAACACTAATAGAAAGTGACTTGGATTTTAAATCGTAATCGAAAGTATGGAAAATTATAATTGTATATGACTCATATCCTGTTTACTTTTTTAATAAAATGTAACAATTATTGTAATAAAATGATTCATTTCATACATTAGAGGGCAATATTTTTTTCTAACATTTTATTAAAAAAGTACTAATAAAAGAACAAATTGTTAGTTATGTCAAATAACCCATCTTTATAATTTTGTTTGCTATTTTAAACATTGCAGTTATGTGTGAAATAATTATTTGTATTCCAGTACAGTAGTGATCTACAAAGATAACGAAGAACCAGGTTGTTGACCTCTCGTGATTAATAATACAACGATAATCAAGAATAAAATGAAATGTATTGAAAAGTATTCAAATACAATACAATACAAAAATTAGGAAAACGAATGTATATAACGACTGTTAGTATTTTGATGCTTAACGTTTAATGTAATATAATATACACGTGAATACAGTAATAGCGATATATAATTATGAGTAATAATTGAGTAATTGTAATAAGTATAGTAATAAGATTTTAATATATGAATAGTGATGTAATTAGTAGATCAAATACTCTACAACATTAAATAAAACAGTTTTAATACATAATATAAAATATGTTGCAAATGTATATATCTTTATTAAGGGAGTATAATTTTTATTATAAATGTTTAATGTAACATCTATCCTGTAATTCATAAATTCTAGATTAACTGTCAAAATCACTTGTTTTCGCCTAAAAAGCCTCCTATCTTGAAATTCCATTTTATTAAAATAGCAAATTTAAAAAAAGCCTTATATCAACCGCGCACATAATAAACAAACGTAAAAAATAGCTCATTTAATTCATTGAAATACAATGTGAGCATAATAAGTTAAAATTTTAATGAAAACTATAAAGAAGTATTGGGAAATTTCGAGATGAATGCTTGTGAAGTGACAAATCGTGGAATTTGAAATTGAAATCTATTGAAATTACATTTAATTTACAACATATTATTGAACTCTAATTTGGAAATAAAAAGTAAAAATTTAAATCTAAGTACATTGGAAAAGGATGATAAACAGATGTGGGATTTTTTGTTAAATACCAAATTTCACAATATTCACCAAATATTGCAAAAAAAAGTTTGCCCCAGAACTCAACTGATATATAATAATCAAAGAATGTCGAGTCTTATGGTTACTAAGTCTTTAGTGACTAAAAATTCTAATTTAGATAAATCTATTTATATATAATTGATAAAAAGTTTAATACGAAGTAATATATTATTACAGAAATAAACATGTTTTATTGTAAACTACTTTATTTAGAAACTGTTAACTTAAATAAAATAAATTTATTCAAGAATTATATAAATTAAATTCATTTATAAGTGGATATCCAAAGAGGAGATTTAAAGTAGGATATTGTATCATAAGTTTTATCTAGTTTTGTTTCCATTTAATAATTTTCATTTCATTGGATTTCATTTCGATTTTTAAAAATACGTTAATTTTCTATTTAATTCCTTATTCAAGTTGAAACAAGACATTTTGATAATTTATTTTCACTGTTGATTTTAAAGTATTTATGAATCGAGTTTTATATCGTTTTTCCAACGAACTTATCAGACTTTTCAACGAACTTATCAGACTTTTCAACGAACTTATCAACGTTCTTTTCAGACTTTGATCACTTTTTTTCTTGAAATGTGACTTTATTAAAACATTAAATGCAGATGAAGTTTCAGTTTCTGTTACACTTTCACTATCACTTGAAAGATAATCAAAATATTCAATAGGCAAATAAATTTTATTTATACTTTCATTTAGTTTAAAAAATTTTCATTCAGTTTTTAAATGTTACAAATGCTTAAAAAATTATCAAAAAAGTCGTAAAATTATTTATTAATTGTATCAAAATTGAACAATTTTAAATCACAATATAACTTATGTATCGAACAGTTTGAGTGTCAATTTTATAATGAAAATGTTAAAATTATTGCAAATACATCTGAAATTTACTAAATACTAATAAACGAAGTGTTTTTAAGATGGGTTGAATTTTAGATGTAATATTTCTTAATAAGAATTCTATGCTTTATTTGTTGAATTTTTGATGAATAATTTTCAATTTTACTTTTATTTTACTTTTACTTTTTCTTTTTTTTACATGTTTAAATAACCCTCAGTAGTTTTGAAATGATTTACTACATAAATATATCAAATTACGATAATATAATAATTTAAGTCAAATTAAAAATGCATTTTATTAATTAATTAGTGTTTTTAATCTAATATTTTGTTTAAATATATCTTGGATTATTTTTCTTTTACTTTTTTAATTTTGCTTTTGCTTTTTTGAAATTTTACTCGTATTTTAATTTTTCCCTTCATATATTTTTTCAGTTGACTTATATTTTTCTTTTTCATGAGAAAAATAAAAAGTTAATTTTTTCAATACATTTTCTTTTACTTGTAAAAAAGTAAAACTACACAAAAATAAACGACATAGTGTGGTAAACCAATAGTATTAGTGTTGTATTGATTGTTTAAAATCAAAATTAAAATTAAAATTAAAATTATTTGCGTATTTTAATTTTGATTAATCAAAATTAAAATACAATCAAAATATAAAGTTTTAAAACATTCAATATCAAAATACAATTAATATTGTTTTGAAAACATCTTTTAATATTAAAATACAATCAAAATCCTTTAAATACTAAAAATCAAAATTAATATACAATCAAAACAAAATAATTTTTAAAGAATCAAAATTAAAATCAAAATCTTTTTACTTTATTAATTCTATGCTATTAAAAAGTTCACTATAATTAAGAGTATGAGTCAATTCCGTTAGTTTTATATATCAAAGGCATCGCTTGAATCAAAACGCTAATATTTTTCGGTTTTGAAAAAAATCAATTTCAAACATTTTCGCTGACAAAAAGCTATTGTTTTTAAAGCTTAAAAATTATTTATTCAAATAAAACCTAAACCTAAAAATCACATTAATAGTTATTAATAAAATAGATTGCATATTTTGCAAGCAATACACATTTTATTAGTTTGTTTTTTAGTAGGCATTTTATACACACTTTTATTATCAGAAATGCTTTATATTGTAAAATTGAAGTTAATAAACTTAAGTTTTTTGTGAAGAATATTTATTTAGTATAAATAGAAATTTGTGCAGTGACTAAGTATATGATGTATTAATTAAGATTTCTTTGAAAAAATTATTATACTTGAAAAACAATATGTCAATTGCGGAATATATTGATTATTACAGCGAAGAAAGTGAAAATGAAAGTGCACTGAAAGTGAATCAGCTTATAGCGTTTTAATGACTGCTTCACAAAGTGATGTTTATAAACCTAAATCAGTTGGAAGAGCCATTGAAAATTCAGTTCACAATTATTATGAATATTTTAACGAGTCCGATAAAAGTTTATGCTTAACAAAAGACTGCAAAAAAGAAATTAAAGGCAAACGAACAACTAATTTAATTTCACACCTAAAATGTAAGCATAAAAAAGAATATCAAGAATTTTGCAATTTAGAAACAGAACGAAAAT
>JAQIVF010000942.1:0-16770 GCA_034698365.1 Steganacarus magnus
GTGTGTGTGTGTGTGTGTGAGTAGTGTTGAGAGCGAAACTGTTATGATAGAAAATTGCGGTAATATATCACTTTTAATCTTATTCAGGCTGTGAGTGCGTCACGTTTGATGATACGTACAACAAAGAGTACGGCATATTCACGTCCCCAAACTTCCCAACGCCGTACGACGATAATATTGACTGTTTGCTATATACGTTTATTGGAAAGTCAGAACAGATAGTGAAACTATCGTTTGTTTCTTTTGATGTGCAAAAAGGGTCTTCTGCTGCTTCTCCTTCCGCGTCTTCTGCTGCTTCTAACGAGTAAGTATTGATACTGATCCCATCCATAATAATAGTTTGTTTTTATTCACCGATAACTTGCTTCAACTATTACATAGTTCTGCTTACAGTTGAATGCTTTCAAAGAATAAATAAGTTTAGCAAATAAATCCTTAGCAACATTTTATTCTTGTTATATCGTATGTTATATACACAGCTGCACCACTGGAGACTTTGTCAAGTTGTTTCTGAATGCGGGAGAAGGAACCGTTGGTATTAACGAACGGTCGCAGTACGACACCATACTTTGCGGCAAATCGCTGGACAAGTCACAGATGACACACTTCTCTGTCGGGCATTTGCTCGTCTTTGAGTTCCATTCCGACTCGATTAACGCCAATAATAAAGGATTTAGCGGCACTTTTCAGTTTATCAATAAATCAAACTTTGTGTCTGATGGTGACCTGCTTAGCGGTGCTCAATGTGACTATCAATTTGTGCGACTTAGCATCGATAATAAAAAACGTGGCAAACTGTACAGTCCGAACTATCCATCGTATTATCCGCCGAACTCAAACTGTGCCTATCATTTTTTTGCCAAATACAACGAAAAAGTTAAGGTGCTATTCGAGACCATTCAACTCAGTCACAGTGACCTCAGGTTAGCGAACCAAAACTTTTATTTGTTCTCTAGATTCAAGTTGAGAATCATAAGAAAAATATTAAAGTTTTAAGATTTTTAATAACTTAAAATATTTAATTAAATATTGAAAAACTAATGGAATGTCATTTTGAAAATATAAAATCTTTGATAAGCAATGATAAACATGTTTGCGCTAAAAACTCCCAAAATCGTGAAAAAATGACCAAAATTCTGCCTATAAAGTGGATTACTTAAGAATATGTTCACAAGTCTTTTAATGTTATATTCAAAAACATCACAGGTTTGACAGTATCTGTAAATTAAAAATAAAAATGGAAATGCATAACCTTATGGCAAACGTTTGAATATGACAAATATAAATTAATCGTACTCAACATTTATAAGTTTTCATTGCTAATAAAAAGTTTACAAATTCTATCGTAAATTAACTTAATATTCTATAAATCCCAAGATTTGCATAATGAAAGAGCATCTGTAAAGTGAGTTCTATAATATATCGTTTTATAAGGATAACATTTGAAGGCAAAAATCATTGCCAGTATAAAATTAATTCATATATTTAAAAAATTTTCAAATATTCAAAAACAGTCTCTTTTACAAATTTTAAATGCTTAATCAATTTTGCAATCAATAGGATGTCCCAAACTTACCCTTTTAAACCATTCAACTATTCTTGCAATCCAATTCAATTCTTAACTAAAATGAAACATGAAAAATACATTATTATTTATTTCTAAATAAAACAGTGATAAATCAACCTGAATTATTAGAGTGTATTTTAATCTTTATTACAGTATTCATCGCATATAAAGAATAATGTGTATTTAATTTACAGTATAAATAAAAATTAGGATTGATTGAAATAAGTAGTATTGGCGCTACTAATAAGTAATAATTCTTAAAACGAAAGCTGCCATTATTCGCATTATAATTCGCAATATGCTGGACATAGAAGGCATAGCAGTGTGACAATCAAGCATTTTAGTGAATCAATATCCAGCGCAAAGTAAATACAGTATATTCAATGAAACGCATCAATTTTTCCATAAAATAATATTTTTCCATTAGATGTTTTGTCTAACTCTCTTACTCAACAAAATCAGATTGTGTGCCATATATATATATATATATATATATATTTGATTAAACTCCAAACGAGATGTTCTGATAATACAAGCTATATATCAAATGAAGCATAAAAATGCGTTACAACTATTGCTTTTCTATTTTCTGCTAATGATCAAAATCAAGCAAATAAAATGCACAAAAAATAATCATTTTTATCAAATTTATTTTTTAATTTTATTTGTTATTCACTAAAATTCATAAATTAAATGTTCGTATTCACAGAAGTAAGTTGTTTTTCGATACAACTTATTTTGATAAAATAGTTATCAGAGTAATAGTAAAATGTAGCAGACATTTTAATAGCATTATTTTATTATATTAAAAACTAATTAATTTAACTTTTATAAAAACTAGAGGTGACGATACTTATTTTATAATCAACCAAACGTAAGGTTAAAGATTATTTCGATGATATTAAAAAATAAACACCACAGTCTTAAATCAATATAATTTAAATAATTAAGTTTAGTGTAACTTAGCGTAACTCTACATGTTGTCTAAACTAAAAGCTATTAAATTAATGGCAACAATTTATCTTTTTTTCGCACAATAAATAACAAAGCTATAGAAATCAACTTAAATTTATTTAAAATTGTTTTCATGATATTTAAGATTTTTCTGTTTTAAATATTAAGTGGATTGTTCTCTAGAGTTTTCAAATGTCACATAAAAGTCAAATATGGTTTCTTTAAAAATAAGCTAAGCTTCTGCGTTGTGTGTGTGTGTGTAATACTGTATATACAAATGGAGATTGATTTACTCAGTTTTATTTAATATTCTTTATTCTAATTAGTTATACCATCCAGTGTAGCGATTTTATAAAGTTTTTAACATACTATAAAGTTGTAAAGTTAATCAAAATTAGGATAATGGAGTTTTTTTCAAAATTTTTTTAACCATAAAGAAACTATAATATATTGTTATCCATGCGGTAATTCGGATTTAAATTTTATTAATCTATAATAAAATCTTTATGTCCACATTTTATATGTTTATAAATGCATAACATGTACTAAAAACAATATGTAACTCTGTTTAATGTAAACAAGATATTGTCAGAAAAAAATAGTGCAGTAATACTAAATCATGTTAAATCTTTTCGCTGTTTTATTTTATCGAACTGTAATATGAACTAAGTATATACTGTAAAATTTGTTTCCATAATGCATTAGCGCTGGCAAACAGTGTACAGCACTGCCAGATAATGAAAGTAAGTTATGGCCATTAGTTAAATCCTAACATACAGTATATGTTTATCAATTTTGTAAACCATAATAATCTTAACCAATATATCGATTACAATATATTATATTTATAGTTAGGATTATAGACAAAAATCTAGCACTTACTCCTCTTCGCTGACAACCAACAACTAAAGTATTAATTTATTTGTGTGTTTGTAGTTGTCGTTACAGCTCGGATGTGATATTAGTGTATGACGGAAAAAACTCGCGAAGTCCATTAATCGCTCAGCTGTGTAATCACGTCTTATTCGCGCAAATTATATCCAGCGGACCTGATTTGTATATTGAATTCAAGAGCGGTGCGCGCAAACCAGAGGGCAATGGATTTAAAGCGTCGTACGCGTTCCAGACTAATGACTATAATAATTCCCAATCGACCCAAACAGTATCCGAAATAACTGCCACATATACAACGACAACGTCAAAGACAACGATAGCGACACTGCCCTCCACTGCGATGCCAGTCGCTAATGTGGTACAGATTCCACGAACAGGTAATTCATTATTCCGAACGAGCGGTAACTGCATTACGATGGAGTAGCAGTGCATCGCGTTCTTGCCTAAAAAGTTACTCAAATTATCTAAAATTCCTTAATTAAACTAATTATTACTGCGAATAAACTTTAAAATTTGTTACTTTATTTATTCATACAGAGCCTGATGAGAGCGTATTTTCCAAAGACGAAACTACTGAATCGACTGAAACGCGTATGTGTTTGAGTGAATGATGCGCGCATTACTTTCTATCTTTTTGTATAAAACTTTAATTTATTTATAAAAGTTATAATTTAAAAATTTCATTGCACGCTAAGTTCATGCATAATGCACAGACAATGCAAAAAAGGAAAATTTTATACAAATTGCGTACGCAAATAGCTATATCTGCCAAGATTTATATTGTATGGCCATTCAGAGTAAAATACAAGAGAGAATTTAAAGTTTGCTATTATAATGAAAGTGTCTGGAGTTTTGTGTTTTACTGCAAACTGCTTTTATCGACTTTGGTAGACATCGACTTACGAGTTCCTTTCACTAATATTCTATGTCTAATTGTAAATTGTCGACAGTTAATATTTTTTTGTTTTGCTCTTCGTCTAACATTTTTCTTTTCAATTCAACTAAAACTAACTTATACTAATAATTATCTTACACTTATATTCTTTGAATAACTTATGTAGAATACTGTAGATAAGCATTAATAAATTGCTCGATAAATTTTGTTTCGGAACTTTACAAAAATAAAATAAATAATAATAGTTTAAATATTTTTCATGAAAATCTTGACTGACAAAAAAAGACTAGTTATAAAACTTTTTTTTTTAATTAAATGCTATAAATTTCAGTAACAAAATTCACGAAATGTCGACTGTTATAAAAAAAAGCAAGATTAAAGTGGATTTATTTTGCTCACGCATGACTCGAGTGCTAAACTAAAAAAAAGTAAAATCGAATCCTATTTTGTATTTAAATTTTATGCAACGCTTTGCGCTTATTTTCTCGCAACCAATTCGCGATATTATTTTTTGACTGATATGATAGATATTTTAATGAGATAAAGGAGAGATCTTTATTAATTATAGCGCAAACCGTAATTCTAAAATCAGTTATTCACTGAAAAGTTTCACTGTTCAACCATACTATTTGTTGTTCAGACTCGTAATTTTAAAATGTTGTCAGTTTAAATAACTTTGTGCGATAAGTATAGATTTAATCTAAATTGTTGACAAGAGACACACGGTTTTACATTGTCTTGTACTTTGTTTCGAAATACTCTTTAATATTATAGTCTATCGTTGACACTGTATGCGATTCAGATTCATTTATTCTTCAGTTCTATATCAACAATAAGTCTTTCGATGTTAGCTTTAGTCAGATAACAAACTACTGTAGAGTAGACTCTATATACTGTTTACTTTGCGCGATTGTTTTTGAGAGTTGCAAATATCTAAATTTAGTTAACTTTTTACTAAAGGGTAGACCGCCATAAGCAATAACCTTCTTATAAATTTAGAATAATACCAGCGACGAAGCAAAATGTTAGCGAAATCGATGAAACGAATCGAAGATACAAAATGCATTTATGTTTTTCGACACACATTCAATCGCATTAATTTTGGGCGTTCAGACCAGTACCGGTCTATTGATATAATATTATTGCAAATAGAATTATAAGACTAAGTTACTGCCAGTTAATCACTATTGTCGCGTATATTACCTCATTTTATTCGCACTCAATGCGATCAATTGAAGCACACGAACGCATACACACACACTCACACAGCAGAGCAGAGCACATACACTCATACACTGTTAAGATACCGCTAAAAGCGTTCTTAAAGAATAGCACATTCGACTAATGGCACATTCGAGTTAACCAAACTTGACACTTGAAAAACGAAACCTTTTTATAATTAAGTCAACTGTTTCGCTAAACGCGTATTATTATATAATGAAAGTGGTTTTTTTCGGTCAATTTCCTCTTTTTAATAATGAGATCTCGGAGTGAAGTAATTATTCGTGCTTTAATTTAAACAATTAATGTGTATCCAATTTTGCGATAATGCAGTGTTACAGTGATAGTTACAGTGTTGTCAATTTTAGCAAATACTTGAGTAAGAAAAAATTCTATAGTATGGAACAACAGTAAAGAAAAAAGGATGAGACGAAATATTTATAATGAGCTCACATATTCATTGTATAACTATATACAGCTATTCATATATTCTATATATTTCTTTTTAAACTTTTTAATATAAGAACTATTTTTCTGGTTATTTCGTTGATTGTTTTATTGTATTCGAATATTAATACTATTTTAACATTTTATAATTGATTATCCTTCATGTTGTTATTATAAGCAAATATTTTTTATTAAATATGATTGTGTAAAAAATACAATTGTTAATCATGCGGTTTAGTGAATTGGGTTCTTAAACATTAAAATTCTCTGTTAAGATTTATAGTAAGTTATCCATTATTTTATTTAAAAAGAGCCCTCTATATCTACTTTGGTGATCGTAAAGACACACGCATACACGCATTTAAAAAATCAATGACTCGACATTCGTAGTCAAAATGAGCTAAAAATATGTGCTGCACTAGAAATTCTAAAGATATTTTTTTTATTGTCACTCTGTTTAAAAAAAATCGTATAATAATATACATAAATAAAAAGTCTTTAAAAAAAGAGTCATTCTAAGCACTTACTTATCTTATAGAGAAATAATTTAATACCGCGAGTTTTTATCGTTTCAACTCCAAACTAATGCTTTTTTATTAAATGATGATATTTTGAACATTTTTTTTATGAATTTTCAGCATTTTTTCTGCATGTAAAAAAGAATAAAATATTACTATATTTAAAAAATAAAAGCTATCATAGACCGCTAAAAAGTATGAAGGAAACAATTCAACAAATATAAAGCATTTCACATACAAATCTACACTTAGTTATTAATGCAGTCTTAAATTATGGATAAAAGTTTTCCATTTCAAGTTTTTATGCAGTACTTGTGTACAATTAATCTTTATTTTTTCTGAGAACGAGATCATCTCTTTTACTGGTCAATTTTGGATAAAATAACTTTTAATGAAATGATGCAAAAATTACTGATGCGGCAAAAAGTGTCTAAAATCAGTGATATGCTGAAATTTTCTTTTTGCTGGCAAATATTTTGTGTGTTTGCTTGTTTCTTCTTTTTTATGTACACTTTATCGCATAACTCGACACTAACACTAACGTTAACATATTCTATAATATGAACAGATCCTAGATTATCAATCTGTGACAATGTTTAATGTTCAGATCTATTATCTCGTTTCTAGGCGTTCACTGCCATTACTTGATACTAAGAATTTGATATCAAGTCAAACTTTTAAAGATGCTAACCATATAAAAGATATTCTAAAGTGTTTTAAATCATAATAGAAACGAATATGAATTGAAAAAATTATTAAACTCTTAAAGCTTAGATTAGTTTGAAAAAACTGAATTTAAATTGTATGTAATTTCTGATAATCCTCTGGGATGTTGAAAGTTAAAGGACATAATTTAAAACAAAATATTATTGTATCATAAAATTGGAAAAAATTCAAGCGCAGAAAAAAAATCTAATTTTAAATTATTTTTCTCTGATGATTATCCTGTCCTAATTGCTACGTAATGCCGACTCTCTCATTCAACTCCTATTCGCTTTCTTCTACCTTTGGGATTAAGCAGTCGTATAAATAAGTGAATAGTTATTTGTGATGTGGATTTAAAAAAACTTAACTTTAATTTGAAATTTCAGATACTCTTTTTAGAACTTTCATTAAACTCACAAATGAAAGAGAATCTGAAAGAGAATCTGAAAGAGAATCTTTCTTCTAAGAAAGGTATCGATTTAAAGAATAATAAATAAATTAGAATTAAAATACTTTGAAGAGAGATTTTTTGTTATTAAAAACGTAAAGTTACATTTGTAGACATTGATAACGCGGGCAGAAATAACAACAACTATTGTTATTTGGAGGATGCACGCCATCGATAAGAATGGTATTAACTCTAATGCCTTATACATAGCTTATCTGTCAATTTAAAATAGAAATATATTTAAGTGCATGTATATGCGTGTGTGTGTCTATGTGTGTCTGTGTGTTCAGCGCAGAAATTGCATCAACATTTTGATATAAGCATTAGTAATAAGTGTTCACTCACTGAATAAAATCGCTTTTCCTCCGAATACCGCTTATGATACATTAAATTTGAGTGAAAACTGTGTGCCTGCGAACGCTCATTGTTTTGATTTGCTTTCGCATTAGGGAAGTGTTAGCCGCGTTGACAGTTAAGAAACGTGTTGGATCTATGATAAAACACTCATGTCACGCACGCCATGCCCAACCATTTATTATTATCACAATCGCAATGCGCGCTCTCTTATAGAAACGTATATGTATTTATTTATTTTCTATATTATTGTGAGTTATGTTCACACGTCTCCTCATTTCATAACTTTTGTGTGCACAAAGTATTATTATTAAGAAAAATATAAGAAAAGAAAGAGTGCAAACCAATAATATTTTGTGTGTTTAAATTTTTTGCTGCAAAAGCGTACGACGACTTTATTGTGGGGAGAAATAAAACTTTTTCGGTGTTATTTGCAAATGAGTAAAGGATTATTCCGAGATTATCTATTTGTGAAGATAATTTTTTGCGCACAGAAAATATTGCGAAAATGTTGTTTTTACTTATGCGGGATATAACGATATACGCAATGAAATTAGAGTTTTATCCAATTTTTTATGATCCGAAACCGAGAATCAAGTATAAACACACGCACACACAATAGAATTGCAAGAATAAATAAATGAAAGGAGAGCGCGATTGACCAATGCCTTAATAGCTTTATAACTTATTTATTCTGTTTTATCTGCGCCACAATCGTTAGAAATAGAATGTACAGAATCGGATTGATTTCCCACTTGATCTTACAGTCAAGTCTCTCGCGTTTGGTTTCGGCTCGTGTTCTCACTCAGAATTTTAGTTCCCTTAAATCGATTTATCTGGATTTTGCTTCACAACAATTTGCGTTAAAGTAAAAATAAAAATATATAAGATTAATTGTAGCAAAGAATGCTTAACTATTAGGGAACTGAAATTCCATATTTTTTTGCAGCTTTAGACTTGAAAAATTATATAATTAATGTCTAGTGCTTTAAGTTTATTCTTAATATCAAAAGAAAACTTTTTCTCCACACAATAACAGTTTGCGACAAAATTGTCAAAATAGGCCAATTTTTTATTGAAAATCAATGAAAGATATATTTTCTGTTGTTTATACATTATATCCATTCATAATTCAGTGGTCACTTTCTATTTTTAGAACTGAAAAAAAAACTTTCTTATAGTGTGTGTGTTATTGCACTTTTATCGCTTTAAATATTGATCAGTTTCGAAAAAAAGAAAACGATAATAATAAGTCTAGCAAATAATCTTCGCGCTGTATTTGCGAACTTTATCGTTCATTATCTAAATCTCCGTGTTTTGTAGAAACAGTTGAATTGCATCATTAATGTTTTTTTGTTAAGCATACCAATCTTAGATTTTTTATTTTTGTTTTTTTTCTTAATTAAATGTTTTAATTCGAAAAATATTTTTAACTATTTTCGCTGAAAATATTTATTATGTAATAATATTAATTAAATAATTTTAAGCAATTTAAAATTAGGATATTGCTGTGAATTATCAAACTTTATTTTGTAAATTCAAGTGCCGTATTTAACAGTTTTCAGCCCACAAGCTATACAAGAAACAAATTAAAAATTTCTAAAAATTTTTCTTAAGCGGGCTATACTGTTACAGTACAGTAGATGCTTGGGGGCAATGCATGATTAATTAAAGAGTTGTAAACAATGGTTTAAAATTAATTTGAATTGACATGTAGTGAGGGCCACAATAAATTACTTTAAAAAATGATGCTTGCAATTCACGAGCTGCGGGCTATACGATGTATATTTTACTTTTAACTTTTAGTATAGTATACTAACCCGCACATATGCGGAGCGGGTTATAAACCGTAAAATATAGTATTTCAAATGTTATCTTCTCTAAGATAGTGAAGTTGTGCTCTCTGTCAGTTATTTATTAAAGGCACTCATAGGCCACACTTACCAACATTTTCTCTTTTTATTGCTTAATTTAAACAGTTTTATTATCATTATGGAGGTGTGCATTCGTGGAATATCCAAAAATTCTAAAGCATGTTTGTTTGTGATAAGCCAAAGTTTTTTTAAAATTAAAATAAAAGTTCATACAAAATATACATATAATAAATAAACTATACAATCGAATACACTATTATATTTAATTCAGTACATCTAATACTAAACTAATACTATTGTTTTAGAGACTTGTGTGTTTGCATTATAGTACAGTACTTAAATAACAATTAGAGCATGAAATCAAACTCACAATTATAGTACAATCATCGTAATGATTGTTTTCCATTACCGGTTCTTACGATTCCACTCTAAATCTTGTGACGCGCGTTAAATTGAGAGTTTATCTATCAATTTCAATTTATACGGACGTGAATTATAAATTTAAAAACTAAATTGCATAAAATAAATAAGCATTTAAATAATTAAATACATATCTATTATTTGCGGTTTAATAAAATATATTGCGCATCATTTAACATATTTGATCCGAAGAAATCAACAATATATTAATAATTTAGAAACCAATTTAGTAATAATTTACTACTGCCGTAATTATTTATTTACATACGAAAATATGGCAAAGTAATAATAAAATACTGTGTGCTGTAGACGTATATTCTCTCTCGCATAAAACTTTATTTTATTTACTTAATCTTTATTACTTTGCCGCGCCTCGAAATCAGATCCTGAATTCAGATAACAAAAATAACTGCGCGCTGCACTTTTCTTTTATCTTTTTATAAAATTGTGTTGAACACTATCGTTAATGCGTGGAGATTTTTTCGGACAGACATGACCGAAATAAAAAAATTTGTTTTTATCACAATGTAACTAAAATTGAATTCGCCCCTTGACAGCAATTTTTTGCTGTGCCGCGCATAAAGCGAATATTGCTTCAAATAATTTATTGTTCATAAACCAAATGGATATTAGAGTGAAACTGGAGATATATTTTTTGGCTTTCTCTCGATAAATGCATCAGATTTTGTGAACGATTTTCTATAAAAATTATCGCTCAATTTATTTGTTTCTATTTTTCTTTCAACTGTCAATCAGTGTGCGGCACTCAAAGGCTCTAAAGGGTCTAATTTAAGATTTTTTGGATTATAGGGTATGCTTGAATTATGGCTATTTCAAAATTACAAAAAATTTGAAACATAAATTTTGAATTTTACTCCAAAAAATTAGTGTTATAAAAACTTAATTGAATTTAAAAATTTTTGTGACAGTTTTCGCTAGAAATATATCAATAATTTACTAATTTTCTCATTTCATTAAATGAAAATTTTAATTTTAAATAATTAAATAGCAGAATATTTAAATTGAATTTCGGAAATAAAATTTTCGAAATTTATCAGACAAAAATTCTACATCTTAGAGTTTTATTTAACGTAGTCTATTGAGTACTATTATTACCGGTAATACAGTAAGTCTCTTAGAAAATTTTTCAACGTGTGTCTGCGAAAAACTGATCAGTGATCACAGCATTATCGGTTAGAGTTTCTTCAGTGTCATCTAATATGATTTATTAGGTCGTAGTTACAATTTTTTAATCTTAACAAAATTGTTAGTAACGTAACCTCTGTATCGAGTAGTGGGTATTTTATTTATCATTATTGCATTAGTAGTTCATCCGCAGCCGATTTATCTTTCTAACACTGTGTAAAGCTATTGTCAATTTACTGAATTTTATCGACGCAAATGTTGTATGGGGTGACATATTTTAAAATTAATGTTTTATCTAATTCTTATATTTTATCTGCAATATTGTTTTTTTCTTCTTGTTTTAAAGTATAGACCATTAAAAAGAATTAATAATTAAACTAATTTAATTCTGAACTATTATTTGTTACTGAGAAATTAAGATGATTAGTCTCAAATGTGACATTTCTTAAATAAATTGTTGAGAATCGCAGCAAACTTTCAGATTTGGGAGATATAATACAGTTTTACGGTTAAGTGTAACGATTCTTACTATTTCTTAGTTTATTGATTCTCTATTACTGGTCCACTTCTTTCTCTAATCTCCGATACTTTCGATGTTCGTTTAGAAAATTTATGGATAACCATATGAATTGAATATTTGCTCGGTATTTGGTGAATCCATTATCGAAATTCACTTCAAATCTCGATTTAGAAAACACATTAACCCCAAATTATTGAACAAATTATTAAAGGAAGCGTACTGTCAATTAAGGATTTCCTCAGTTTGTTGGGTGGAAATCGTTATTTGGACAGTGACTAATTTCAGTTTGCTATAAATAGTGATACGCGGAAAGTGTAGCGCACATGAAAATCGCTTAATTGAATGAAACTGATATAGCGAGTGACGAACCATATCACTCTAACTGTTGACAATTTTTTGGATAATAATAATTTTTTTTCCGCAACGCAACGCGTCGTCGACATCGCATTCGATTGCATAGTAGTGTACGCATCCATCTGACATTGGCATTCTTTTGACTAGTAAATGATTGATTTTATTATACCCGGAGAATAAAACTTGCATGTGATGGATGATAGTGATAACACTATGGATTATTATGGTTAACAGGGCTCGGAAACATCTAGATTTATATTTTCATTCTCTTTTTGTAATAAAATCATAAAGTATTTACATTGTATTTCTGTAGCGCAATAATAAAAAAAATAAATTTTTTTCATTGCGTTAACCGAAACGTTCGATCTATCGATCCTTTATTTCTTTTTTTCTCTTTGGTTGCGTTTATAAACCATTAGAAAACGTTTATGAAGTTAGAACATCAGTCTCTGAGAGAGTTTTAATGCTGCTCTTTCTAACCATTGGAAAACAAAGAATCAATGAATTCGTTTTTTATTTTAATAATATAAAACATTTGAAAGTTGTTTCCGCACACAATTATTTGTATTTTTTTTCTCTGTATATTCTGTGTTTTACTTTTTTTTTGTTTTATTACCGCTAAAAGCATTGCTGGTCATCTATTTTATCGTGTAAGAGGATATTTGATAGTACTTTGTAGTACTTTCTTGATTCCTTACAGCGCGCTTGACATTTAACTTTAAAAGTACGTATAGTCTAATACCCTTATCATTTTTGCAGTGTCTTGAAGTTAAAACAAAGTTAAACAGTGCATGATTTATAAATTGCCGCTGTCTATAAAATTCGTTGCGTATCGAATTAAAATCACACATATTCTTGTTTGGTATAGAGATTTTACGCAAAATACGAAATTGAAAACATAATCTCTAGTTAATTTTGATGTAAGTATTAAAATAATTTTTTTGTTGGATAGCGCTTAGTGAAGAACAAATGTAGTAAACATTAGCTTTTGTTATCTAATGGAAAATTAATTATGCGTAGTCTACGGGAGAAGAGAGACAAGAAAATTTTATTTTAAAGAATAATCAATGTTGCAGCGTATAACACAACAGAAAAGTGAAAAGTGTGACAATGAAAGTGTGAAAATGATTATATGGTACGTAAAATGGTAACAATAAAGGGATCATTAGTGTTATGATTTCTATTGTGTGGCACACACTCTTCTATAAACCGATATCAAACGTAATCTAACTTTATTTTTATCTCAACTCTCGCTATTGATAAAAGATTAAATGATAGTACTGTGACATTTTTATCACTCAATATAGTATTGTAAGCGGCAAAATGGTATTTACTTTGCCAACCGATGCACTCTCGCTAAAAAATTATATTTTTTGGTAGCATTTTATAGTTACTATGTCTGTATATATGTATAAAGTTTATCTTTTATTTTCAAACTACGTTTCACACTGTCATTTAATTAGATGTTTGTCAAAGCATAGAAAAAAATTGTTCACATTTGAAAAAATAATGCTCTGAATCTCAAAAAAATCTGTTAACATTTAATTCTTTCAATATATAATACTAGAGTAAGTTTGTTAATAGAATTTTCCGTTATCAGACTTTGCGTTGTTATGCGTTGAGTTGCAATTTCTTACATACTGTTCTTCAAGCGCTTAACTGCTGTGCACATTCCGTTCAAAATTTATAGATTTTTCATTATTAATAAGATATTATTACAGTATTTCGATTAAACTGTAAGGTTAGACGTGGAGTAGTTAGTTATCTGCATAAGTCGACATTTAATTTTGTAGTAAATTTTTCATTAAAGATTTTATTCTTTATACTAGATTTTAAAAAAAGGCTATTAGACTTTAAAAGATTACCACAAAAAAATATTAATATTTCTTTATTAATGAATTTATATCTTAACATTGATTTATTCAATTTTGTATGATTAAATGGTAGACGAATTAGTTTAATGAAGTATTCAACAACAAAAATCAGAATTGTCTAACTATCTCGCTATAGTCACATAAAAAAGCGTTTCACATGCGCTTTTGGTCTGACATTTACAGTAAGGCTCGGAATCGAAGTCATTTGTGAAATATTAATGCTTACTTTTTTGTTATTAATGTACACACAGGAAAAAAATCCTTCTGACATTATTAACTATATTGGGAAAAGTAAATAAATTTCAGCCTTATTTTGTTTTTCTAGACAATCAATAAAATTTTGTATTTGTTTATGACATAAATTTTAAAAAATCAGTATAACTTAAACGTTTAGTTAAAAAAATAACGCAATAAATATATTTAAAGGGATTATTATTTTTTAAAATAATTAATAGCTACATATTATCGTAACTAAAGCATAGAATATTAATAATGTTCATTTTACAGTATTATTTATTAGCTATATTATTTACAGACATAGCAAATTAATTTTCCAGACATACATATTTTGCTATTAAATAATTTTATTTTTAATTTATGAATTTTGTGATTCTCGAAATTTTTTTGATATATTTTGATTTGGGTAAAAATTTAATTTTTATTTAAAAATTCAAACTTAATATGATCTACTTTTATATTATTTATATACTGTACTTATACTTACTTTTTGATCACAGAAAAATTGAATTTAAAGATTTGTAACACTTTAAAAAAAAAAATTATTTTGAATACTAAATGTAAAACGTGCGCAGTTATAAACGAAAGAAGTTATTGCGCAATTGTTCTTATTTTTGGTAAAACTTTCTAGTTATTTTGATTTTTGAAATAAAACATTATCCATTATTCAGTCAGCGGTAATTGAACTGTGAAATATTATACATTTTCTAAATTATTTTATTTTTTCAGAAATGGATGATGTCATGTGATACGTTATCACAAGATTTATAAGAACATTATTTTAAGACATAGAGCCACGCATTTTTTTCAGACAATGTTTTTTATTTATTTTTTTCAATTAATATTTGGCTCAGACTTTACTCTCGAGTCAATAAGAATTATTTATTGGAACAAAAAAAACAGGCGGAAGATTTAAGTCGCGGTTTTATTTTATTTCTAAACACTGTCTAAATTTAAATTTATGGGATTTGTAAAAATAAGAGCACGGAATTATCCGTTTCCAAACGCATTACCGAACTCGACGCGAAGATCAATGCGTTATTTCATTTCTACCCCTCAAATGGTACTCACTCTTAAAGCATACAAGTAATGACAAGAGTGCGTGAAACATGCTTTTAAGCTTCTGTATGTGTTAACGTTTTATGAATTATTTGTTTCGCTCGGTAATCGGCGAAATAAATATCGTTTTGACATCTTGTATTAAACTGACATTTTAAGTTAGCATCACAGAAACCTTCATTTGCTATTTTTATAACATAATAGTTTGTTTACAACATGTTTTAAGTAATTTAGTTTAATTTTTTCATTAAAACAACTACCGTATCCATTATATCTGCTTTTAATACGAACAATTGGATAAACATTTTGCTTAATTGTGATCACACTATACAGTATTACAGACAATGTCTGCTCTTTTTTTTTGCAAATTTTACACTAAAGTAAATGACTAAACTTGCAAATACATCATTATTATCTGTTTAACTAAATGTTTTGTTATTAATGAATAAAATTTTTTACAATAACATGAAAGGATTAGACAACATTATAAATAAGTTGCAGAATTATAAAAATATAAGCTGTATCTGAAAACTAATTTTAATCTATTTAAACGACGTGTTCTAAACATTTATTTATTGAATCAGTTTTATAATGTTTTAAAGTGAGCTAAAAAATTTAGTCGTATGCTTATGTATTTAGTTGAGCCAATTCTTTATAGCATACAGCCTAAGAATAGAAACTTTTCGAATAGTCTAAAATTTTATACCGAAAATATTTAATCAATTAAATTAAAATAAACTATAATATTAAAGTTTTAGATGACGCTTTGTACATATTTAATATTTTGATTTTGGGGTTAAAATCTTGATTTTCGTTTCAATTATTTGACATTGTTTTCTATAAAAATTTAGTTATTAATGTTTTTAGAATTAATTTGTTAGTCTTTGTGTATTAGGAATTGTCCTCGGATTAAACTAAAAGTATTGAATGCAGCCTATAGTCTGTGACCCTTAAGACTAGACTAGAGTTTTAAGTCTAAATTCTTATTCCTATTTGTTTTCACCTAATATTACCTTTTCTTATAAACATGTTTCTTATAGCTTATTTTGAAAAAATAGCAATCGATTACATTGAATTCGAGTTAGTTGTTTACCTATTTGTAAATGTGTCCGAATTAATGTCAACGCACTATTCTCAGTAAAATATGTTAATGGCTAGAAACTAAACAAAAAGTTAAAGTAACAGAAACAGTGACAGAAAAAATAAAAAATAAAGAAATATAAAGAGTCAAAGAGAAATAAAGTGATAATAAATTATAGTAATGGACTTTACACTTTCTCGAA
>JAQIVF010000943.1:0-16770 GCA_034698365.1 Steganacarus magnus
AAGAAAATATTTTAATTATTAACTGTGGATTTAGTTTGTAAATAAGTCACATTTGTATAAACTTATTTTTGTCAAATTGTCGACTATTATTTTAAAATCAACATACAGATTAATATTTTATACTAAAAATTGTTTTTAGTTAGAGATTGGAAATGTTTTCAGTAGTAAAATAAATTGTAAGATATAATTGTAATGCATAAAATTTTATTATGGTTGCAAACAAATTATTTAAAACAGGGTCGAGAACCAAAAATAGTTTGGAACCACTGCTGTTAAAAAACACTAATATTTACAAAAACTATTGCTATTTACATTAAAACTAAAATAAGTATGCGTGTCTCGCAGTGTGAATACAATTTGGTATAATTAATCTTAAGAGATAATTTATTCACTATAGTCACCCAAATTTTGCGCTCAATTTATTTAATATTAAAATAAGTTTAGATCATAGATGGCGATAGTGAGCACTAGTAAGTAAATATAAATAAATATAAAAATGAAAACATGAAAATGTGACAAAATTATGTTTTTGATTTAGTAATTAGATCATCATTACAGCAAACAAACAAGATTGTCAATAAAAATTTGATTCAAACCTATATATTATTTGTGGCCATATAACACAACACAACACAACACAGTGATGTGTTCGGACTCATCGAGCAATCAATGGAAGGTGGAGTGCAGTGACGACGAAAATTACTCGAATTATAGCGATAACTACCGCATCGTTAATGGCAAACGAATTTGGGAACCAAGTGGTGACACTATTTGCTCGCTCTATACTCAGTTAGAGAAAAAGGGTTTTATCGATCTTAAATGGCAATGTCCTGGAAGACGCTCGCCATCAGTTCACTCTTCGCAGCACAACACTAATGGCGACAAACAGGTCAACAGTGTCGACAAGACTGATGCCAATTGTATTGACATTAAGCCTAATCTCAATGAATTTGACTTCGAGGCCGATTTAGATGCTGACACATCACTTCCCGCTAAAGTCAATAATCCCAGACGTCGTTCGACGCAGGGTTTAGTTTTTTTTAATTTTATTAATTTGTTATCGATTTTCATTTTTTTAAATATTTATTAGGAGTGAAAAAATCGAACGCAAATCTAAATAAAGTGATGCAAGACATCAAGAAGTATCAACTGATTGACCAGCAGAATAAGTGAACATAAATGTTGGAATAATATTTTTTATTAACTGTTTTATATATATAGTCATTTATTACCACTAAACACTTCCATTTATACAATCATTACGAAACGGAATCATGTGTTTCATAAAATTATGTGTTATATGACAGATAATTATTTAAATAAAACCGTTTTAAAATGATTTATGAGTTCCAAATACAATTATTTTTTTATCAAAAAAAACAAACAAACAAATAACAGTAAAGTTCCTATTATTTTATTTATTTATGTTAAAACGTTTTGTTTTATATCGTTTTTCAATTCGCCGCTCTTTTTAATGCTGGCATTTTTTTAATCAAAAAACATTTTCGCATATATAATGATTTAGACTTTTACAAGTTTTTTTCTGCTCAATAATGGCAAAGATAAAATGAGGTTTAGTAAACTTTTAAGTCAATGAGCTCATTATAGCGGTTACTATTATTTTTTATATACGTATATATATTATACGACTCGCGCAAAGAGTTAAAAAAAATAAAACCAAAAGAAAACTATTCTCTCATTTTATATATTGGATATAACTTTAGGGAAAATAAATTCTGTCGTTTAAAGTTATAAATGCAAGCTTTCTTAAGTGAAAATACCTGTAAAGTTACGTAAAAGTGCATTCCCTTCTTGCAGAGAGCGCACAACTGCTACATTAGCTTTTCGAAAGGTATTTGTGTCTTAGCGAGAGAGAGAGAGAGAGAGAGCACTGAGAAGAGATACAGAGGAGAGCAAAAATATTTAAATAGCTATTTTTTCGAATTAATCAATGGCCAGTACAACAGTGGTGCGTTCGCCAGTATCTCTCTCTCTATATATATTGAAATGGGTAGGGCTTGAGTAAGGACTAGTTTGAGTAATTACGAGATCACGATATACTGTGTATAGGCTTAACATTTTTTTCTCTTTCTTTTTTTAAGTTAACTCGTTAAACCACATGAGAATCCTTACGCATATTTATTATATTTGTAAAGGTTTTGTAATTCAAAATTGACGTAATGGATATAAAGTTTTAAATGAATAGTAAATATATAAACAGTTGATACAACTGAACAATTTGCATGCAAATTGTTTTTTTCTCTCTTCTGTTATAATATACAACACACAGCGCTTTAAGCGCTTTAACAAATATATAACTTAAGACCAAAAAAAGATGATTCATGTTTGAGTAGTGGAGAAAAAACAATTTATTATTAAAGTACTTATTATACATTTAAGAAAAATTGGTTGCAAAAGATTTCCAATGTCCAACAGCGTACAGATTAATTCTTAACTCATAAAACATGCGACTAATCTATTCCTTCTTGCCTTTCACGTACGGCCTCCTAATATCGGTGTGTGTGTATACGCCAGCGAACAACAAACAACAACAGCAAACAACAATAAAAAAAATACGGAATATTTTAAATGAAAAATGATTTTAATTAAAATTATAGGGAATATGATAGAAATTTGGATGATTATTGATGATACCTTGAATCGTTCCTCGAGTAGCGATAATTCGCTGATCAAGTCCGTGATCGCGTTCATCAATGCTTCTTGTGGCGAATAGTCTGCAGTGGTTTGAACGCGAAGCACAAATTCATGAGTTAACGGATGCGGCACTTTGTAACCCGCGAACAAAACGTTCGGATCTTTAAGGAGTTGCCTAATAATAATGATGCCATACAATACCGGTATTATTATAATACGAAATCAACTGATAAATTTTAATAATCTAATCAAATATGCTGTGTGTACTGATCGAGAAATAGATAGAAAAGTATTCGAAACGTTAGATTTGATTTTTTAAAACATTAGTATTAAAAAATAGTATATTAAGTTAACATAAAATTAGAATATTTTTCTTTAAAACTAAAAAAAACAAAATAAATAAATAAAATTAAATACTTTTGTTGGCGTTATTTGCCATTAATCAGCTATCAGTAAATTATGGTACGATTTTTTTTCTAAAGCTAATACATCTCCGGATAATAAACGGAAAAAATTGATATAGTTGTAAAAAACTGGAATACAGAAGAAATGATGGCTAATCGTCACGTTTACGTTTTACGTTTAACATCAATTCACTGCATCTCTCAAATACCACTTTCAACACACAATGAAAAAAAGCCGAGCAAAGCGAGCATTCAATCGACAGCTCTATAATTATCAGTTTTTTTTCATAGAGTGAAGTGTATGGAAATCTATTATACAGAGTTTGTGGCGTGTATTTGTGTTGTGTTGTACGAACAACACAACACAAAAACGGCAACAAAAAAACAAATGAGAAAAAATGAGAAAAATGAGGATTACATGCGAATCATATTTCCTAACGTGTGATCCTCTTTCTGAACCGTAAATATGGCAGCGTGTGGTACTTTCGTGTCCTTCTCGATCGCTATCCTAACAAATTAATCCTAAATTAATCTCTTGGCTGCGATTATTATTATTATTATGAAATTGCGATAAACTTACTTCTTTTCGCCCTCGAAAAGGAGGAATGACTCGAAAGCCGGTGGAGCGTTCATCACTAGATTATTATTATTGAAGTTGTGTTAATGTTAATGCGAAACACCATACAATATAACGCAATATAACGTATAATGTATATATATATGTATATGTTATATAACATTCACTGTATGGCAGGCCTATAAATATTGCTTACCAAAAATAACGTTCATAAATATATACAATATAAGTGTATTGAGTGTAATGTAGATGTAGTTTCTATGTGTACATTAAACTGGTAAGGAAGCGGATAATTATAATCGATAATATTATAAGTTTATAATAATTCGAAATTTGTGTGAAATATACGATTCAATTATATTTAGAAATTTAACTAGAAATTTACAATAGAAAATTTCAAGAAACATGAATGAACCAAAACAAAATAATACATCTCAACAAAAAATTCAAAAAAGAATAAAAAAAAGGTCATAACTAATAGGAAACAAATGTAAATTATAGATATTTAATTTATTTAGTATGTGTTTGGCTTTATTTTAATTAAGTTTTGCTATGCATATCAATGTTTTAAATTAATTAATATTATAAAATTATAGAATATTCACTAATCTTAAGTTCGCTGAATTACTAAATTATATTTTTTTTACTGAATCGAGTATTTCTAGGAAACAATCCAAAAAAAATTCCTAAACTTTGTAGGGTCAGTGATTGTATTTTAAATTACGAAGTTTCCTAGAAATTTACCTGATTATTATATACTAGTAGTGTGCTCAGTGTTGCTTGCATTACTTTTGTTAGTTTGGTTTTTTTCATTTAATTCACTCGTGTCTGAATCGGTGGCAATCAATCGTGTCGTCCTTTTTTAATACTTGATGATACATTAGTATCAGTTTTTTGAAGGACTGGCAAGAACAGTGAAAATATTCGAATTAACTGTTTTTACCATTTAGCTAATTTGGCGGTCAACTGTTCTCTTGTCATTATTTTGTTCAATATATATATTTAGAAATTTATCTGTGTTTTCAAGTTAATGATTTGGATGATAAGATTCTAATTGCATTTATTTTGTTTAATTAAACATTCGAAAACAATTAATTTATAAAATTTATCCAACTTTATTAACAAATATACAGTATTCGTTGAATTACACAAACAAATCAGTTGGGATATGGTATTTAAACGAAATTAGGATAAACAACGCGTGTAATCACAAAATATGGATTTAGTCATATAACTCCGTTACCTATGAATGCGAATTCCCTAAAACATAAAAATAAAAAATGAGAGAAGTTTTTGGATACATACTCAGTTCACTATACATATATGTATCCTAATGCACTGCAGTAATTGTAATGCTAACGACTAAATACTAACTTATATAAGCGAAGGTTGAATATTGTAGCGTTGCGTATGTATATGACAAATGCAATGGGAGATTACAATGTATTAGCAGTGTGGGTAAAACATAGTAATAATGCAATGGTAAAATATATATAAGGCTTATGCAACTTCTTTAGTGAATAACTCGTTAGTCGTTAGCGTCGTCGCCAATTTTTTTTGTTGTCTGGATTTTTCTTTTTTTATGTTCAGTGAACAGCGAATGCGCTAACAGTGCAGACCTTTACCAACACATACACTGCATTGATATTGAAATCGTTATTCTGTGCTCTATAAGAGCCAACTCGTATCGCTGTCTGTTTTCTTCTCTTCCTATTAAATGTGATGTATGTCTAGTATAGTTTTTACCGGTATATTGTGTTCGCAACGCTGACGACGAGTTAGACGCGAGAAAGAGAGAAGTTTTTTTAGCTCACTTTGTTACTGCCAAAGGCACGCAACGCGAGCACATCATATTGAATATTATGTCTGTCCGTTTCTCTGTGTATTGAATGTCAATCTAATTGAATTCACTAAAATCACGATCAACACTGGTAATCATTGAAAGTGAGTTGATTTGCACAACAGTTTTTGTTCAATTTTATGTGAGACAGTGCTAACGCTGCTGCAAACGCCAAACACTAACACCACACACACGCTGATGGCAGGCTTACCACACTCGCCATCTTCATCAGTATCATCGACCTTGATTTAGTGGCCATCATGTCCATAATATCAGGTTAGCTATCATTTTTTATGATGCTAGTAGTCATTAGAAAAAAATTTCAATAATTTTTGTTTTAATGTTCACTACTCTTAAAATTTCGGTAGTATTATATTATAACTAAGGGTGACTTTAATAGTAGTGTGATATTTGGCGAAACAAAAATAAATACAATAATAAATTACTTTAAATATATTTCAATGACACACAACTTTTTCCGTTTGTCTCATTAAACTTTTCACGTTTTCAAGTTCTCTGCTAATAATGTAATATTTGTACATCAAAAAATATAATTATTCAGCCGTTTTTTTCTTTTAAAGGAAATAAAAAACTAAACTCATAGTAATATTACAGTTTTCTTATTTTTTATACTTATACACACTTTCGTTCTTTATTTATTGTTTTTCTTTTTATTCTTTATATTTTACTTCCTCAACAGTAAAAAAATCTCTCCTTTCTTTATTTTGCTCATCAATTTTTTGTTTCTATTTCGCCATACTTTCATTTTTATTGTTGATTGTCAGTCAGACACTGGAGTAAGTTAGTGGTAATGGTAGTGAAGTAGTCGAATGGTGTGCTAGTGGTTCTCTCTTTTTCTAGCTATAGCTATATCTCTCTCGCACTCGCACTCTCGTGCTCTCCTCTCTTCTCTTGTCTGATTTTTTCTCTCTCACTCTTTATATAAACAAAGTTTGCTTTTATAAATGACATTCACCTTATTTTTTCGTTGTTATATCCAAACCATTTATACTGCTATGATAAAGATAGAGAAAGAGAGCGGAGAGAAGTTATACTTCACTCAATTTCGTAATAATGTTATGGCTAAACAGGAAAACTTGAATAGAGACGAAAGAAAGAAAGAATAAAAAGCAAAGTAAAATAAAAACGATTAATAAAAAATAAAACAAAGGGTTTGTTAGTATATATATATATATATATATATTTGTGAGTGTATATATATATATATATATGTGTGTGTGTGTGTGTGTGTATAGCTTATATAAGTTAAGTTATAGGCAACTTGGAAAATAAAATAAAAAACAAAAACTAACAAGTAGTTTTCTAGTAGAGTAAAGCAGCTGATGCTGCAATTTCTACACTTGTATGTTAACAGTTGTTTTAGATTTTTAACGCAAAAATAAAACCAGGCAAAAAAATAAATAAAACAAAAAAATTAATATTGATATTACTAAATACCGCACACTTATAAACAGACTGTTTGTTATAAAAGTATGGTTCAAATTGAAGGTTTCAGTTTTATGTTCCCGTCTCTCTCTTTCTCTTTCTTTCTTTTTTAATTATTATTTCTTTTTGTTTCTCTCTCTTCTCTCTCTTTCGCTTTCATTTTGTTGCATCAATTTAGAGAGGCGTATAATATTTCAATAAAAAGAAGTATAGTTTTAGTTTAGTTGTGTGTACAGTTAAAGATGAAAGTTAAGTGCGAGTTAATTATGATAATTTGGATTATTTTCGATTATTCGCTGCTACTGTTTGTCAATATTTTTTTGTTTGCTTCTTTTTTACCACATCTATCCATTTGTTAGGAAACTTGTTAACTGTTAATATGCCTTTCGTGTGTCTTTTATTTTTCATATATAAAGATAGATATATATAATTTTTATTTATTTTTAAAAAAAGTTATTCGCTTGTGTGCGTTTTAGATTTTTATTTTTCTATATTTTATTTTATTATTATTTTTTTTTTGCGCCAGTCTATCTAAATGTGCAAAAGAGAACGAGAGATTCGCAACTAATTTGTGCTGAAACGAGAGAGAGAGTGAGTGAGAGAGAGATATTCTCGCTATAATATATGATTTTTTCCGCGAATGTGATACTAATTTATTATTATATATTATTCTGTTGACATAAAAGCAATAATTGAATATAAGTTATTAAATGGACCCTATAATTAAGATATTTGTATAATATGTATACTGTATAACCTTTTTAAGCGACAGTAAAACAAAATACAATGTTGTTTTTTACTGTGTGCCATCCCTATAGAAATTTATTTGGAAAAATTTGCATTTTTCGCGTTTTTGTTTTTAGCTTTATTTAATTATTTTTATTTTTGTTGCTATTTTCACATAAAATTAATTCTTTTGACGAATTTAATGCTTGCATTAAAAGCATTAATTTATTAACTTTAATTCGTATAATATATATATAAATATAATTTATAACATTTTAATTTATATTGTATATAAAAAATATAATTTTATTTTTGCTCAAACGAAAAGCGTAGTAAAAATAAATTTTAAATTTGATTTTTTTAGGTGTTAATAACTTCTTGCTTTTATTGTGTTTCGTCTACTTGTTGTTTTTAAAAAAATTTTATTTATTATTATTTTCCCCTATATTTACTATTATCATTAATATATATTTATATTTAATTATATAGTGCTGAAATATTCATTAATAAAAGTTTTATAAATTTAAAATTTTTCTGTCTCTATTGCCTGCAAGAGTTGTTACAGTATTATTATTTTTTAAAATTTTCTTTTTAAAGCAATTAAAGAGGTATCGAATGTTCTTGAGGGGAACATTCGACACAAATAAACTAATTATACTACTATTTTAGTGTTAATAAAGCAAAAGAAGGCCTTTTTCTTATTCGCTCATTTTTTCGCGAATATTTTGTTTTGTGTTCATAAACCAAAATGAGTTGAGTTTTTATTGCTGTCGAGTTTTTACTTTGTTTAAGTGTTTGTTGAAGTGTTTTTGATATTTTTGTTATTAAAAGGTGAGTGTCTTCCTGTTAGAAAATTATTTTCTTATCGTAAACCCGCGAGAAAAATACTTAAACCCAGAATAATAATAAATTTTTTGTTTATTTTCTCGTTTGTGCCCTTTTTTCGAATAAAAGTTTTTTAATATCCTTTAATCTAAAATTAGTTAATCTTCTTTAATTTATTTGAGCGTCTTATTATGTGAATTTTGTTCTCTAAGGGTCCTGTTTTTATATAGAAAATTGATTTATGCCTCAATCTGACCTTTTATTATCGGTCGATCTTGTTTTTTTTTCTAACGCACATTTCGTTACTATTGGGCGAGAATGCAAGACTTCTCTCTAAACTGCTTTTAATTTAAACAAGTCATGCTATTTAGGCAATTAAAATATCTCTTCGCATACTCTCTATTTGTCCTGTAATTTGCAACGTATATCTATATTCCCATTAGGATTTTATTACGTCAATGTGTTTTATTATTGAAAATTAGCGCAAATAATATTTTTCTTTTGAATTCGTAAATCTTTTTTGAAAAAAGAGATACACAATAGCTTTTATTATGACTGTAATTTCAGTTTAGTAGTTATATGCCCCTTAAAACCATAAATATTTTTTCGGAAAATTATAAACTAAAGGGTTATATAATACAAGCGCGAATTATGTCCTAGTTTTTCATAGAAGTTTGTATAAATTGCTAAAAATGCTGTGTGTGTCTGTGTGTGTGTGTATGTGTGTGTGTGTGTGTGTGTGTGTGTGAGAGAGAGAGAGAGAGAGAGAGAGAGAGGCTCATATTCACGACTTAATAATTTTATAAATCATTTATAGAGCGGCAAAATCGGCTAATGGTTAGCGTGACTGACTCCCAATATCTTGCAAAAAAACTTTCTTCTGCTTATTTTTCTTATACATGCATAATTTCTTTTAATTCTTTACGCGTCGTTTTGTTAGCTTCAATCAATTTTGAGTGCGCATCACTAATCTGACTCTTTTTCATGAGAAAAAAGGGTTAAACTCTAGGATTTAAGTTTTAACTGTCAGTTTATGAAAATTGAGCGAATATTTTTTCAAAAGGATAATCGAAACTGCCGTCTGAGTAGGAATGAATTCGTAATTTGATGGATGAGAGTGATTCCATCGCATAATTATTCTGTTGCAGAAATTAATCGCAAAAATATACAGAACATACATTATACGCATACAAAAATGATTAAAAATTTCTCATTTAGGCGATCATTATTTGCCAAACAAATTTTTATTGCACACACAAAATATAATTAAACATTACCCCGCGATTCATCATTCATAATATTATGTAGTTTTTCTCTCTAGAAATGCTTAATTTATATTTTTAAAAATTTTTATCTTTATTATATTTAATGATTGAATTAGTGAATGGATTGTAATAAAAGAATGTATTGAATCTTAATGCGAATCTGCCCCCAGAAATATTTAAATTTCAAATCCTTTTTTCAAGTCTAACGAACAACGTTAGCGAAGTCATGCAAAATTCAGAATCAAATAAAAAAGAGGGGAATATTGTTTTAATAATTTGTTATAGTAATTATTATCACCTGATATGTTGATATTATGAATTTTTAAATTTGGAGCAACCGTTGAACGCAGGCGTAATCTTTAGTGCGCCAATTTTATTGTAAGTGTGGGTGTGGTGTGTGTCACTGCGAAAATTTCGTGAATAAAATTTTAAAATATCTTAAAATTTGCACCAAAAAAAGCAAAAATTGTATGGGGATTAGAAACAAAAAATTGTATTTTTCTTAGCCTTTTACTGCTAGATAGTGTTAAATAATTAAAATTTTCACATTTACGGCAGCATTAATTTTTTTTATTCGAACGATATCTAGTATATAAAAGAAAAAATTATTTTTTTGAAATAGTAAAAATTGACTCTTAGTTCGTATAAATTATGATCTTTCTCATTATCTGTGACTTATATGTTATGGTGTTATATTATCCGTCGTAATTTTATATTTTTAATTTTTGTTTTTTATGTTTTTCGGTGGAGAAAAAATTTAATGCATTAAATTTATTTAAAACAGTTTTAAAATATTTTTATTTTTGTCTGTGTGTGTGTGTGTGACTAAAGATTAGAGACAAACTTTTAATTTACTGATTTACACAAAGTCACTACAGAATTTTTACATTTAAAATATATATATATATATATGTGCGCCACAAGTTGTGTGCGCAAAAAAGTCACCGCAATAAATGTCATTAAGTTTTATAGATCTTATAGGTTTAATAATTTTTAATTATTTATCACCGGAATAGTTAAACGTATCTAATTAAAAGTTTTCTGACCCCACGATAATCTTTGGTGGTCCATATATTCATTCTGCGTCCATGTGAAACAAACTTACAGACAGGATAATCAATTCGCCAAAACTCGTACTCGTTTTTTTTCAACTATAGGAGTGAAGAGTCTGTAAGAATTCTAAATTTAATGTCACAAAACTGCAACTTATTTTCTAGTTTTAGATTAATTGATTAATCAGATCAGACTTTTATCTGAGCCTATGAAATATTTCAAGTCTAATGATTAGAGTTTATCGTGTAATGTCAGTGCAACTGATGTTTAATTTCGTATGATTCCATCTCTAATCCAAAACCAAAGACAACTGTCTAAATGAAGAGTCAAACTGAGGCCTTCCAGCCTACACATAACTAACGACTGCTCAAACTAAGTTCTCTCAATTAATTTAATTCTGTCTCTGCTATATCTTCCCTGGAGATAGTTGTCTGAATCACAAGTAATTCTTTTAATGAAGTTTTGTCGAAACAAGTTTCAAATTTGATTTAAATAACGAAAATCGCAATCAAAATTACAGTGTTTTTTTAGAATTTCTAACACTGACTAATTTATATATAGAGTGTGGTTTTCGGTTTGCGGTTCGCATTTGTTTGCGAATATTCAGATACTTTTTCCAAATATCCATTTAAATGTAAATTTTTGTTAATCAAAATAAATTTCGATATTAAATTTTATTTATTACGATTTATTGTGTTATCTTTACAATAAACCCAGAAAATTAATACTTACAAAATAGTTTTAGACCGAAGCTGCTCGTAAAACCTATTACACAATATCATGCAGTGTGCAGAGAATGCCCGCATCATCCGTGAATTACATATACTGTACTCTTGAATTAACTTACGTCTTCCTTATATATAGTTATGATATATAATTCTGTAACTTAATTAGAAACAGAGCAACTTCTTCCTCATCATCATACTTATACTGTATCAAATTTGCCATAAATTGATCGTTTCCACTCACAGACAAGAGTTTCATTATACAAACTTTTAAAGCTAATATTTACAGTACACACAAATAGCGTATCAAAAAAATTTTTTTTTTTTGGTTTTTATCATCATTACAGAGTCCCGTGTATGATAAATTAGGCTTTTAATTAATTTATTAGCTGAGATCTATGATTTATAATCTTTAGGTCGAGGAAAAAATATATTCACTCTACCAAAAAAAAATAAATGCAATAAAATGTATTAAAATTGATGCGTTAAAAGTAGTTTTAAACTAAAAATATTAATTTTGTGATTTTGGAAGAGAAAATAGAGTTTCTCTCTTCCAGTGATATCTGATGTTTCGCGAGCAGAGTGTTTGAAGTTTATCCCAAAATAGAGCGCTCTGTACCACTCTCTCTGTATATACTGTAGAAGTTTATGTGATTTTTATGGCACTCATAGTTTAAATACTTTCGCTTCGAAATGTTTTTCTGGAAAAATGCGAAAATTCGAAAATCTCTAGCATTTTATTTTCTTTTGATTAAAAATCACTTAAAATGTTATTTAGAATGGAAGGTCTCGAAAAACCCATTTACTTGAAGTTAATGTTAGGTTCATATACGGCATAGATATATATATATATATAGAGAGAGAAATTATTTAAATCCATTAGCATAAGTTTTGTTTCTCTGATAATTATGATTAATAAGCTTAGAATGCGTTTTTATAAATATTATATTTATAATTTATATGCAAAACTGTATTTATGTCATGGACATCAGCGCCTGTGAGATTTAAGATTTATATTTATATTAAAAACTTAGTTCTCTCTCTCGCACTCTCTCTTGAAGTTAGAAATTAGTGATAAAGTTATTATAACGCAGAATAACATAGTTTTGACTTGAATTGATAAAAGAGAGAGTAGTTTTTACTTCTATTAATTTAGTTAAATGCATGTTTAGGAATCTTTTTTCGAAACTTCACTTCACTGCGTATTTTTATCAGTTTATTATTTACAATTTTTTTCTTTATTTATTAAAAAAAAGAAATTTTTTTCCAATCAATGCAATCTTTCAATGATTTTTTGAGCAAACAAAAAGGCAAGCATAGCGAAGAAATAAATAAAATAAAATAAAAGAAGAATATTTTTTACGCTCAAGTGTATCTTTAAACTATTTATATTTTTAACTCCGTTTGAAATGTTTATTTAAGTTTTATTTTAGCGAAAAGAGTAGTACAGTATAGTGTATGTATGGGAGAACTGTGTGGCGGTGCGACACGCCTATCGTTTTATGCTTAGTTATTTTATTAGTTGAAGGACCATAAGATGTCATAGTATTAAAAAATATGATAATTGTGCTGATTTTTATTTATTTTGATTATATGATTTGTCATTTTTTTATATATAATATACTAATTATTATAGGTTTTAATTTTTGTTTCTAATAATGCTCTGACTAATACTAAATAATATTTTTATCACTCGCGTAAAAAATACAGTATATATTTTATTTTGTGCTGCGTTTTGTTTCTCTCTCTCTCTCTCTCTCTCGTACACAAACCATAACTAATTATTCAGTAAAAATAAAAAAAATAATATTTTTCGGAAGATAAAAAATAACTATGATAATACCCGAGAGGTATATACAGAAGAGTTGCACAAAAAAGATAATAGTTTAAGCGCAGAAAAAGGGAGAAGAGATTAAAATCTAAATGCTGAAAAATTATTAATAATGCACACTAGTATTAATAACAATCTATGAAAAGCTAGATTCTTGACGGATTTGCATTTAGTGTCTGTCCCACTGATGCCATTGACTTTCGCATAACTTGCGTAAATATATCGGCGCACACACCGCGCACCACACATATATATATAGTATATATATATTTTGATGTGTGCGACAATACATTCCGACACTGTCTCCGAATTTGTAGATCACTGACTTTTCGTAATGTCTGGCAAAGAATGAAAAGCAATTTATTCGGTAATCAAAATTAAGTGCAAGTTTCATTCCTTAAACTTTTGAAATTTGAAGCCAAAGCCCCGCCACTTTATTTTATTTACTTTCTTAATAAAGTGAAATGTTTGACCGTAGTATTACAATATTTTTTGTTTCGGAAAAAAATTATTATTACTTAATATTTATATTACACAACAGAAAAATTGTTTTTTTATTTATTTTAAAAAACTCTTTGATTAATACTTTGGCGCACAAATGAGGTTATACTGGAATGACTGCAAACTTGCTTAAAGAGATATAGCCGTATCATAAGTTGTGCGCTGGAAAAGCAAAAATGTTTGCCAAAAAATCAAAAATAATTATATTTTTTTGCCAGTACTATTAGATTTGTAAAAATAAAGGCAATTTGTTTTACTTATCTTTTCTCTTAATTTAATAGGGGAGGTAGAAAAATATTTATGCGGATAAAAAACGCATTTTGCGCTGTAGTTTGCAGATAAGGTTATAAATTTTTTCCTCGTTTTTCGCGGAGCAAAACAAAATTCTGTGTTTTTAATTTAGTAAATAAAAAGATTTAAGGTTCATTTAATAAGAAGAGTTAACAGTAGTTTTTTGTTTTGGCGTTTAGGAGCAGAGCTGGTTGTGCACAATAATATTTTTTGTGCGAGCGTTTTGTGTCAAATATAGCTTTACGAGAATCTAAATATAGGCTGGAGATGCACTTAAAAACTATAATTGTGTGTTTTACAGAGTCTATATTTATATATTTAATCTCGTGATTTTGTGTTTTTAAAAAAATTATCATTAAAACAACTTAAGGCAGCAGCAAACAGAAAAAAAATTAAAGAAACATTGAGCTCTAAAATTTTTTTGAGATAAAAAATTAATTTTGTCACTGCTATCTAATCTGAATTAAAACCTTTTTTTTCTGTGTGTGTATGTGTTTTGGTTTCTTTTTTTAAAACATTTTATTTTATACTGTATTTACATTTTTTGATTTTGGCGAATAAAAACAAGCGCAGTTAAAAAATTTTACGATACACGAGCTAAAACGTATATTTTAGATAATTATTATCATTATGCAATATAAATATGTGCAAAACATTTGTAAAAAAAATTTTGTTTCGTATTTTTTGATAGATAAAAAATAACTTTAAAGTAACAGTAACACTGACTTCAGTAGATTAGGCGAACGCGAACGCAAATACGGCAATACTGTGTGGAAAAGGTCAAGAAATTATTATTTTTTTCAACAAAAAAAAATCATCCTCTAATCTTAAATACCAATAAAATTTTAAGCGATATAAATAAGAAACCATTTTTTTGATGCGATTAATTTTACTGAGAGTTGAAAATTTTGACACCACTGGAGTTTTTTGTGTGGATAGATCTTTACTTTAAGAAAAATCAAAATTAGCACATGTTGGAAACAATTATTCACCCAAAGTGCCATTGCTATCTAAAGTTAGATGCCATTGCTTTTGCTTTGTCATGCGCATTGCGCCGCTTTCCCATAGGTTTAGCTATTTTAGGGTCTTTTCGGAATTCTTTTTATCGGTAAAATTTTTATTAAAATAAACATTTTTTATTATAATTTTTGTGAAAAATGTAATACACAGACATCTGTATATTTTACAATAAATACGCCGACATTTTGCAAAACATATTAAAGAGTTGCGAAATGAGAAATTTTTGGACTCTAAAATCATATTTTTGAATACCTAGTCGTATGTATGTAATTGTCGGATGACAGCTTAGTATTGTGCCTTTCCTAACAAAGAGAGAAATAGGATAGTCTTGATAGCGCCAAAATGTGATGTTGAGCTCACCATTCTTTCGTTCAACTTTTATTTATTCCATTTATGCTTACTTTACTCTCTACTCACGCATCAGATTCCTTAAGAAATAGATGAAACCGAAATTCTAACTCAGGATTTTCCAGTCTAAGCTACTTAAGGTTAAGCCAGGATTGAGGCTTTAAAGCAATATTAAATTTTTATACCATCGGTTACTTTTTTAAAGATTTAATGCATATTTATTTGCAAATTTTTGAACTCACGGTAAAGATTATAATTAATAAACACAGCGAACAGATTTTGATTTGTCAAACTTGGATCGATATATTATAATTAATAACAGAATAGCATTAAGGAAGTAAAGATTGTTCAAAGATTTTTAACGAAAATATTTCTTATTATTATTATTATTATTACTTTGCGCTGTTATGTTTGAATTTAGAAATAAAAATTAAATTTACATCTCATTACTGTTTCATATAATAATATTGCGTATTAACTTTAAATATAGTAATTAATTTAACTCTTTTAGTATATAAAAGAACAATTGCCTAATAATTGATTATATATTAATTTTATGCAAATCGGATATAAGTGGCTTAACTGTACATTCTAGTTGATTGTCGGCAAATTCGTTTCAACTTTTACATACTTGATAAATATTGGACAAAAATCTAAGTAATGCATGCATGTTATCCAAAGAAAAAAATACAAATTCATCGCATTTTGAAATATTCATCGATATGAGTCTATCATTAAGATGTTAAATATTTAAAAATAGTATACTATGACTTCATTATTCATGACAACGTGTGATCAGAGATTAAATATTTAAAACTTTATTAAAATTAAAGTATTTTTTGTCGCTTTTGAGTTATAGGAAAAAATTATTTTCTGCGTATAAAATAGTGCACACCATTTCTGACAATTCTCATTCCGCTTTGGTTTTTTCGCTGACACTTTATATTCTTGTTGAAACAATTTTCGAAATTTTTTGTCAGCGCATTCTTCTCAGCAAAAAATTGGCAAAAACTTGCTAATAGCAGAACTCCTTAACAAAACGTTAATAAATATAACAATCAATTTATAGCGCGGAGTCAATTGCTTTATTTATAAAAAATAATTAGTATCCATTGATAAAAAATTCAAAAAATTTCAATAATCAGTGATTCTAAATAATTTGGTTGCAATGATGCACTTATTAAGGGTTGTTCGCAGTTCTCAATCGTTTGTACACTATTCTAGTAGTTCCCAAACTTTTTTGGTTCGCGACCCAATCTCTTA
>JAQIVF010000944.1:0-16763 GCA_034698365.1 Steganacarus magnus
GCTTGAAATTTAATCTAAAGCACAATTCTGTTTTAATATATAGGACCTATTTCTATAAAAATGTTTTATTTATAAATAAGCTTTTCCGTTATATTCTGAATGAAAATAATCAATTAATTATTCTTCAGTATCATGTCATTAGTTTCGTCTTAAAGCACCAAAATGTTAAACCTTTGCTTTTATCAAATTGTACTAAAATTATAACGTCAGTCATTCCTGGTTCATCAGCTCTAAGCTCATTCTATATTACTTGAAACTTGTGAAAAAGAAGCTCTTATTGATATCAATTAAAGAATAACTTAATTATTGTTTTGTATACTTTAATGTCGGTTTTTAATTTTATTTTGATTGATTGAGATTAATTAGTAGATAATTAAGACTAAAATTTGTTATATAATTACTGTATCTATTGTTTACGTTTGTTTTAATGTGTGCCAAAATTATTTCTTTATCGATTGATGTTTTTTGTTTTTTTTTTTTGAAAATAAAATAACGTATTTGACAAATAATATTTTAAAAACTTTTTAATATTATTATCTCTTCCGTATTGGTTGAAATCGAAGAAATATCGCCGAATTCGCTTTACTTCGCGCAAACCCACTGTTTCGTGATTTTGCAAAATAAAAAAAACTTGCGAATATCATATTATTTTTTTGAGAATAAAACCAATTTTAAATAAGTTTAAATAAATATTAACGTTAGTATATACGCTACGAAATTATAGTTTTCTATAACGCTAACATCACTTTACTAAAGTGTTTCAACTGTCAGAATCACGTATAACAGTATTTCACAAAATAACCCATTTTTAAAAAAAAACATCAGTAAAAGTTTTTACCGTAACTTCCTATTACTTTAAACAAGTAAATGTTATGAAAGAAACTCAAATAAAAATGAGATTAACTTAAAAGCATACTTTGCGTTAAGATAATAAATATAGTTAACGTAATAATAAAGTGAAATGCAAAAAAATTCTCTTTTAAAATAAGTATATGTACGCTAATAATGGATAGATTAGACTAGTAAATCATAGAATTTCAGTATTAACCGACATTAACCCGATATCTATGAACCCCATCGGAATAGTGCCATAAGAGTTTGAACTGTTACTTTGTACAGTACTGGCAGTAATTAGTTTTATTCCCAAAAATTTAAAATAATTTATTCTAATTTAAATTTTTTTATAAATAAATAAAACAAGAACGACACATTTAGATGAGGTTCAATTTTAGAATTTATTTACATGACACATATATTCGAATGGATATTTCAATTTTAAGCATATAGTTTTAGCGCTAATTATACAGGGGTCACAAAATACTTAAACGATCACTTTTAAAAGTTAACAAACATTTATTAATAAAAGTTTAATTATTTTTAGCTCTCCTTGACAAATCAAAGTACATGTACTTAAAATACACGTGTGTGATCATAGTTACACATCAATAAACCTCTAAGGTAGGCCTGCTTATATAGATTCTCAAAATTCTAGGTCAAATTTCACTGAATTTAAGCGACAATTTTTTCTCTCGTTTTATACAAAAATTACACGGGCCTCAAAGCTCATCGGATTTTAAACGACAATTTTTCAAATTTCAATTTTTCTTGTGGTTAAGTTTTCCAGATTTTCTAGGAGAGGTGCAGAAATGGGAAACACCCCATCTGTGTTACTAGTTTTTCTTCGTTAAATATTACATATGTCTCGATCACATGCAATAATCATACAGTACTACGAAAAATCTACATTTCCATAAGAAAACTTATTACGGTATTGTTCAGGATCTATGTTAATAACCGCCATTTGGGTTAAATTTAGTGAAATGTGTTCAACATTTTAAAACATATACCATTTTACTCTCAAAGCGATCAGTTCTTTAACTTTTATTTTTGAAATTTGTTTTAATAATACTTAGAAAAAACATTAACAAATTCATGGATTAATTATTGTATTTTACATTTTTTCATACTTAAAATGTAACTAAATATTAACGTTTGATAAAAAAAGCAGCGTTCAATGATTTGGTCAATTGTAATGAACATTTTTGTTAATACTAACGATTTGTCATATATCTTAAATAATTATGAAATATATAAGTAATTTTTGAGATTTCAAGTGTTGTCTAATATATAATTAAAAAATATTTTTCAAAAAGTAAAAATGTATATAAAAAATAAATGTAAAAAATGGACATTGAAAGTGCAAAATGCTATTAATGTTAGAAAAATGCGAGATTTATATAAAATCTTGAGATTTTTAAAGATTAAAATATATGAAATATCAGTATAATAATATAAAGAAATTATCTAAAAATTAAGACAAGCTTATATACTGTATATATATCAACAATAGGACGGATCAGTTTAACTTTTCATATATCAACTCAACAGCACCGGCACAACACAATCTTTTAATTAAATTTTAGAGAAAAAAAACAATTAAACTGCTGTCAAGTTTCGCAGTTAAATTTTCAGCTCGTATTTTGTGTATTAGTTAAAAACATTATAAAAATCATTCACTATAAACCCAATTAATAGGTACCCATTGATTGTCTACAGTGAGAGCGTCCACAGCATCGCGTAACTGCTCGAATGTTTTCTCGAAATTGTTATTAATAATAACAATATCAAAATATTTTTCGTACGCTCGTTGAAGTCGAGCGCTCTCTTCGATGGTCGCCTGAAGATCTTCGTCCTCGTAAAATGAAGCCAAGCTCTGAAGTGTACGAACGCGACGAGAGTTTTGACGGCCCAATGCTCTGTCGAACTAAATATTGAATTCAATCAATTATCACAGTTTGAGATAAAATTAAAAATAACTAAAAATAATTAATAAAATTAACAGCTAATGTTATTATTACAAATTATTTTGTCACTTTAGTCAGTATTTCTGCTTACAGTATAAGTTCTTCCTCCGAGCGACTGGTGATTTCTGTTCCATTCGTGCATAAATCTTAGTTGATCTAAAGCTGGCGCAGCAATGAATACTATAAATGGCATAAACTCCGCTGTTTTTAACATTTTTAGGCACTAAATTGAAATAATTTTAATTATATATTTAAAAATTACAAATTATGAATTAATTACCTGTGGATTACAATCAATAACACACATTTTTCCAGATCTAATTATTGCGCGCATCGAATCTAATTTCGTGCCATAGAGATGCTCCTGAAACTCTCCCCATTCGAGGTATTTATTGTCGGCAATGTCTGCCTCCATAATATCGCGCCTAACAAAGTGGTATTGCTTGCCGTCGTGTTCACCTTCGCGTATTGGCCTTGAGGTATGTGGTAGTGGTGTCGCGAATCGATCGCTATCATAGCTAATTAAACGTGATTTCAAGGATCTGCGTCCGATTCCTTGCGCTCCAACTAAAACCAGCGTTTTTCGCTCGAATGGTGGCGTTCGACACACCTCTTCGTACAAAATCAGTTCTGCTTTGTCGAACTCCGCATTGCCCTGCAAGTGATACATCTCTTTCTTTTTCTTTTTGGTTATTTTCGTTCCACATATACTCGTTTTAGTGGCGTAATCGAACTCTGGTCTAACGAAAGCTCTTCGTCTTTCTTCGAGTTCTTGCGACGGTATGAGTCCAGCAAAGCTTTGAGAGTCCACTTTCCTCGCCTGCCACCAGTTTGGATCCTCTTGATTCAGTATCTCAAGTATGTCTCCCTGACTGAATTCCACGCCAACTTCTTTGCACGGAAGTAAACTGTCCTGCGATGGATCGTAATTATAAAGCGCTCTCATATAACAAGTCGATGGAGGGATAAAGTCCCGCGTAGATGGCGATACTTTGAACGTCACACCTCCTCTCGACTTTTTCAACTGTTCCTGCAGATGTTCTGGTGAATTAATCTCGTGGCCATTCACTTCCAAAATGACGTCTCCGACGTGCAGAAGTCCCTGTCGATCGATCAAACCTCCCGCTAGTATTCTGGCGATAACAACCACGTCATCCTCCACTTTAACAGTCATGCCTAACGGTTCGTCGTTTGATTTCCTGATGCCAACCATTCTGATAGCACTGGTGGGCACGTCTTCAGACTCATAGCCCTCATTCTCGAAAGTGTCCATTTCGTATGATTCGAACTCCGGTTCGTCGTACGCCTTCATCACAACCGTGTCGTGCGCTTCGGCCAGTCTTTCCACGTGAGGATTATTGAGAAGAGCGTCCAATTCGGCCGCGTTTTTGTTCTTTGTGCTCATTTTGCTGCAAAACTTGCGCACGTCTTTGATGAGAGTGGATGTCTCGCCACTCGAAGCAGTGGTAACTCCGCCGCCATTAGTGGCCTCAAACTTGTCTTGTACTTTGATCAGTGAATTGATTACTGGTGATTCCATTAAACCTTTTAGAAATATTAAGTCCGTATTTCTGGCATCTGGTACTCTATCGTCGAGCGCTTCAATGCTTTTACGAACCGTTTCGAACGCTGCCAGCGATGATCCGATTTCCATCTAATGTTTGTGTGATGTGTTTGGTGTATTTTAAGGATTATCTGATTTCTCTAAAACTTTAATTTGTACTCTCACTTATAATTATTTAATTGAATAATTGTTGCATATCACTGGTAATCGTATGGTGTGTCACATAACTGTCGTAATTAAAAGTTTTGATTCTAATAACAAAACAATAATAACAAATATATTGCGAAACGTAACACAGAACTACACCCTAAAAAGTTGTCTCATAACATACATAAAAAATCAGTATTCAGTATTGTATGAATTAGTAATATACCATAAGTACAGGTATATTAAACAATATTATTGATAGTTTAATAGGAAACACTTTGCGTTTGAAGCAACAACTTATTTGCGCAGGTATTCTATGTATTCGATTGTATCGCTAGTAATGCCAGTATCGCAGTATCGCTGCATTACCAGTGCACTGCTAGTATCGCTGTATCGCTGCGTCACTCATGCGTTGATCACTCATTGCCTCGAAAACGAGATTTATATATACACTGATTCATACCTTTGATATACGGCTCGTTATTATTATCGCCAGAAAGCACTTAAGGCTAGAGTTAAAATATTTTCACTGTTAGATCGCATTTTTGAACGCTCACTACTTTTATTGTTTTAATATATTATATTCAAATAAAGAGAGAATGACATGAATCTATTATTTATATCTTCAAAATACATTTTTTTGTTTTTAACTCATTATTAATATTAGAGATTTTTTTAATCGTATTATTAAATGTAATGTATGCTCAAATTATTTAAGAAGTAAATGTTCAACTAATAATAATTACAAGTAATATTATTAATATATAAATAGTACCTAAATATTTATTAATACATTTTTAAAGAAAGCTTGTTATGAATAAATATATTTAATTAGTTTACCGTAACATTTCTATACACGTTTGAAAGTAATTTATTTATTAATAACCATTTAATATTATTAACCCTGTTTTAGTCGTTTTAAGTTCAATCAAGTAAATATACTGTAATACTTTTAAAAAGTGATTTTAGTCGTCAAAAAATTTTTTTACAAGTGTTCAAAAAAATTTGTTGATAAACCAACAAATTAATTAATTATCTAATGTTAAAACGTTTTCAATTAAATTAATTGAGTGCAAAAAGTGTATATCATAATATATTTTTTATTTGATTATATCGACTCCGACTGTATTTCTAAACAAATAATAGTAAGTATCGGTTTTGTTTGCACAGTATTTATTTGATTTTAATTATAATGATTAAACACATTTTTTATTTTAGTTTACATAGGATTTTGTCGATACATAATACTAATCGTTTATGCGTACAATTATTTTTCATATAACAATAATTTTATTTTTTGGTTAAAAGTCGCTAATAAATCACAAGTTATTAGTCATCAGTTAATACCATAAATGATTGCGATAATGAAAGTTGAGTAACGATTATGTCGACAAACGCGTTGAGCGACAAAACACTTCACACCAGTCAACAAATAATCACTGGTCTAGTGTTGCCAACAATTGATATGTCGTCCGCACAATCATCAGATAACGCATCAACACTACCCATACAGACATCTGATTCTGTCAGTCATTGATTAGGTCATTAATTGCGACGTTTGAGTAAAATTGAATTTCATATTTATAGGAACAGAGTATTAGCGCTCATTCTCAGGAACATAATGACGCAAAGAAATACTCGTCCGCCAGTTTGCCAATAATCACTGGACCGAATGGTGCTGTGATTAATAGCGATAAGTTTGATTACGAGGAATCGGAAAAGTCTCTGCACTCTAATAAAAACAGATCTCATGGCAATTATTGGTCGATTTTGGAAGGTTTAAAGGATGGACAAAGGTGTGAAGAAAAGCCGAATAAATTTGATGGTTTTATGCTTAAACGTCGCAAATGGCCACTTAAAGGTATTTATCATTGCTATATACCTTACGTTATATATCATCCTATTTTAAACGAAAGTGCAATTTTTTTATTGATTTTATATAATGGACAGAATTTAATTAATAAAATCTCTGACATTGTTTTTTGACTTTAAGGGATTATCTGCTATTTATTTTGAGCTTAAATAATATTTACTCAATGAATCCTATATACATATTAAAGGTTGGCATAAGAGGTACTTTAGTCTAGAAAATGGCATCCTTTCCTATTCAAAGAGCGCTAACGATATGGCAAAGGGTAAAATTCACGGTTCAGTTGATGTCGGATTATCAGTGATATCAACTAAAAGCAGCTCAAAAAGAATCGATATCGACGCCGAGGAAATTATTTACCACATCAAAGTAAAGAACCGAATCCAGTTTATGCATTGGGTGGCAATGCTGAGGCATCACAGACTGTACCGTCAGCACCAAATAGCGTTCGGTAGCAAATTGTCTGATGTGACGCCCATTCGTTCAGCTGTCGTTGGATTTTCAGCCGCTTCTACGCCTAATGCCAATAATGAATCAAAAGTTGCCGCTTGGATACTCGGTTCCGACGGCGACGACGATTTTTGTGATCACAAAGAGTTTAATGATTTGCAGATAAAGCTCGTTAAATTGAGTTCGCTGTTACAAGTGGTCGAAATGCAAATCGGATCAAACAATAACAATATAGCCGATAGTGAGACTGCTAGCCTTAAAAAACATAGAAGACGTTTTTTGTTGCGTCGCAATAAAAAAGCTAATAATGATAAACCTTCGAAAAAGCAGAATACAATTGAGGTTGTGGTTAACAATAATGATTTAATTAAACCCTTGCCCATTAGCCATCATTTAAGTTCATCGCATCCCGTTTTAAACGACATGTCGTCAGCATCTAATGTTTCATCGGAAAATTGTATTATGACTCAATCCTTTAATAACGACGCCGAAAGTGATTACAACGATCACTCGTCGCACTATAATTCGTTAACTCCTAATAAAGCGTTAACTGATTTTGTCTTTTTGGCAAACGATGGTAAATATGTGCTTAATCGTGATTAGTAGCGATTGATTAAAGTTGAATTTTTTTATAGTAAATAATAGTTTTCGCACACTATTGCGTTCACTGCAAACCGAAAGTCCGAAAAAAGGTTTGAGGCTTTATAATGAAAATTATAATTCAAATTTGGTATACTCTCTGCGTAATTCATTAAAAGAAGCGTTGAAACAGAATATCGAATTGAAATCAAAATTAGATCAAATTCACGAGGCATCTGATGTGTCCGTTTTTAGTCCATTTCTAACTCCAGATACGCCTAAAAGCATTAAAATAGAAGACGACGACAACGATGAGGTCACAGTAATCCATCAACCATTGGGTCATTCAACGAGTCGAGAGAGCGCTTCGGTGTTAAGCATTTCCGAGTATTTTGACGCAGAGGAGAACCTTTCTACTACTTCGACAACGTCCACTGAGGATGAAGACGAGGACGAAGATTTGGGTACTGATATTAGTGATGACGCGACTGAATATGGAACGTTTCCATACTCTGCTGTCGATAAGACTAACGTTTCTAATACTACTGGTAGACGCTCTAAATTGCCAGCACCTCAACCTGATTCAGGTTATTATTTTTAAAAATTATAAAATGTTTGAAAGCCTGCTTTTGAACTAATCTTAAATTTGAAATAAATTTCAGGTGATTTTAGTTTATGGAACTTATTATGTAAAAACATAGGAAAAGACTTATCAAAGATAAGTATGCCCGTCACTATTAATGAACCATTAAATGTTCTGCAACGACTTTGCGAAGAATTAGAATACAGCGAATTACTTGATAAGGCAGCTGTAATTGCAGATAATTGCGAACGAATGCTATATATCGCCGCATTCGCGGTCTCAGCTTACAGTTCTTCGCACTATCGTGCGGGACATAAACCATTTAATCCTCTATTGGGCGAAACGTTCGAATGTTTACGCGAAGACAAAGGATTTAGATTCGTGTCCGAACAAGTGTCACATCATCCTCCTGTGTCCGCGTGTCACGCAGACTCTGAGAATTACTTGTTTTGGCAGGGTATGCATACATTTCACTGTTGATATCATATGATTATTTCAGATCATTTTTTATTTATTTAAGACATTAGGATTAAAAGTAAATTTTGGGGCAAATCAATGGAAATCATACCATTTGGAAATGTGCACGTGTTCTTAAAGCAAACAAAGAGTCATTATAAATGGAACAAAGTGACGACGTGTGTCCATAATTTATTCAAAGGCCAGCGATGGGTCGATCAGTACGGAGAGATGACAATAACCGACGGAAATTTGACGTGTAAATTGACATTCGAAAAAGCGAGCTATTGGTCGAACAAGAAGTACGAGGTTAATGGCGTTATTGTGAACTCTAGGGGAGAAGTACTCGAGCATTTATTTGGCAAATGGAATGAGTCTTTACACAGTGGCACAGCTCCGCGCGCCAAATGCATTTGGAGACCTGGCGCTATGCCTCAGGACTACGAGTTATACTATGGGTTTAGTCGATTCGCCATTGAGCTCAACGAACTGTCGCCCGAATTGACAAAAGTTTTGCCGCCAACTGATACTCGTTTTAGACCCGATCAAAGACTGTTAGAAGAAGGTAACATACAAAGTGCCGAAGCTGTGAAATTGCAACTCGAACAGCAACAACGGGAGCGACGAAAAAGTCGCGAAGACAGTGGCCAATCAGATTACAATGCTCTTTGGTTTAGGTATTGTATCAACTTTATAGTTTTATTAGCATATTACAAATTATTGTTCGAAACCTTTCTTTAGAATTAAATGTCGCCTAAAGGTATAATAATTATTAATTTTAATAATATGTATTGTTTTAGAAGAGACATGTCGAATGGTGAAGAGACTTGGGTTTATAACGACCGGTATTGGCAGATGCGAAACGATGGCTTTAGTTCGATAGAGTTCGAGCAACTATGGTAGACAATACTACTAATCATTAGGAACAATAAACTAAACATGAATTAATGATATCATGAAATTTTCTTTCTAGTCGACGAGAATATATAGGCCTTATTATAAATTTATAGTTAAATTTAAATTAATAAATGTCTCTCATGTTTAAATCTTATTAAAAATTCTATTTACGCGTTAATTGAAAGAAAAAAACCGTTAGAAAAAAGGGTGCTTCAAAAAGTTGCATTTCATTATATTAAAATTGTTCACTACGTTAATCGGGAGACTATGCAAAAACAAAATCATGTCAAAAATCATTATAATTTGTTAGCTGTTGAGTATATATTGTTAAAATTTTATTATCAACTTCTATTATTATTATTATTATTGTTAAAAAATTAATTTTATTCAGTTATAAATTAGTGTACTACACTCTGAGTATTTTTTCCTTATATACCTAGTTTTTATTTACAAGTTTTTATTAATTTTTTTGTTAAAAATAGTTTACCTGTGATATGTGCGCGTTTTTGTCAGCTTTTTTAAAATTAATTTGAGCGCTATTGTAATCACTATATTAAATGTTTCTAAATATATTAATTAACAGACTCGAAGTGGATTTTGCTTTGGTCTAACATAAGTGATATTTTTATTTTAATAATTTTTTGCATTCATTGTAATTAGCCTTAGAATGCTGACTGAATTTTATTCGAATGTACTACTAAAGTAAAAAAATTGTTAACACGGATTAAGAGACAAACAAAATAAAAAGTTGACACACATTGAAAAATATCGCAACTTTTCTTAACGCATCTTGTTTTTAAAAAAATTAATCTATAACTGTAATTAATATACTTAATAAAAAATGTGATTAAAAAATGTACGGAAGCTATTAAGTTATTATTTGTTGCGGTAAATATCAATTGCTTTTTTGCGTAAATAATTCTACGCTGAATCATTGAATAATATCTGACTTCAATTAACAATTAAGTGTAAACTCTTACTGCGAAACTATAGAAATAATCTCATTGTGAAAGTATTTTATTATTTGACAATCGGATATCTCTGACTTATTATTCTATATATGCAACGTTAACAACGTTATCAGAGTTTCGCTGATATATTAAATTCTCCGTTGTTAAGTACTTTGTAATGCGTTTAAGTTATTTGTTAAGTTATTAACTGTTGTTTCGTTTTTGGGTGTTGGTTGTGAATAATCGACTTCTCGCAGAACAAAATATTTATTTTATGAACGCATTGAAATTCATTTTTCACATAAAGATTTTTCACACATGAATTATTACTCACGTGTCGGTAATTTTGCGTCGATAGGATGGTGTTCGCTCGGTGTTGGACTTCTGGGTAAGATAATCACATAAGTTAATCGATCGAGAATTAATCACATTTGTTTGATTCATAAAAAAACAAAAGGTTTGATTTTTATGATTGCTGGAGCTGTCATCACTGGCATAGCGTATACTGAAATAACACCACCAAACTATGACGTAAGTTTCAATTCTTTTATTTCATTATAATAGTAAGACAAATAATTTTGGTAAATTATAGGAAAACTACAATAGGTATTTAGGAGCCAGTGTGCCACGTCTTATTGGTATGTGACAGCTAAACGACAGCTTTAAATCGTATTAAGTTCGTTAATATTTACTTTGATTCACACAAATATAGGTCCATTTTTACTGGCATTTGGTGTAATACTGCTATTCGGCAGTTGCATCTTTTTTGGTCTAGCATTTTATCACGCAAATCGCGAATATGACTCGAATGGTTCGAATGGTCACTATGGCTATAGCGCTGCCGCACAAACCGGCGGAAATGGAAAGCCAAATGCTTAAAATTTTGCAATCAAAATATACCCTAAATTAATATTCTCTGTTTTATTGTACAGTTTTTACAATATTTCTTTTTTAAAAAGTATAAGCTTATTATATCATTTACCTCATGAATGTAGAATTGGTTCTTAAATTTATTTAACAAAAGCGAATATATTTTCATATCAGTTTTATAAATTTTTTTTCGTAACCACGCGAAGAACACGATTGTCATTTATTTTAATACACCAAATGTTAAATTTTGCCAAAAAAGTGCCATTAACTTTTAAGCTAATTTCAATAAAATAATAATTAATAAATTAAAATTCAAAAATATTTAAATTATTCAAATTTGTTTAAACTCCCAATTTTTATTTGGAAAAAAATCGTGTTTTATTACTTTCTGTTTCCTACTTAATTATTTATCAATAAATCATTTTTCATGTAAAAATGTGTTGTTAAAATAAGCATAAATAAGTAAAAAAGATAATTTTTTTATCTTTAACACCTGCGTTCTTGATTTTAACTTCTTGATGATGAATTCCTGACTCACTTTATATGTCCACCTCTTCAAACATTTTTTGAATTTTTTATCTCATCTTATAAACTTTTTGTCTAAAATATTCTTAACATTTAATGCGCCAAATGACTGCTTACTATCTTATAAGTTTGAAAGAGAATAGCTTTTTTGTGAATAAACAAAATCGCAATAATTATACCATTATTTAATATAAAATTTAATTTTTAAATACCGTTTTCTAATTCAAAGTAATTTTAGTTTTTTAGTGTTTGGCTTTTATTTAAAAAACAATGATTTCTATATTTTTAAAAAGAACATATTAAACTGATATAGTATTCAGTAAATACGAAGTAAAATCAACAAAATAAAACGTAAAATCTTATCTTATTCTGAAATTTAACATAAAAAATTATTAGATTTATTTGCACTTGAATAACGAGTAGAGTCTAATAACTTGTTTTATGTAAATTCTTTTATTAGACCGGATTCACGGGAATTTGGAGAACTTTAGGTTCTTTAAAGATATATTTAATTCAACATAAAAATGAATAACAATGTTAAGATTTTGTGTCAAACACTTGACATTTGTTGAAATTTTAAAAAATATATCACAATAATCTTGAAATGATTAATGGAAAATTCAGAAAAATATGGAAATATAAGACAATTCTTCAGAGTTTGCATATCCTATCTACACTTGAATGAAACATGAACTCATAAATACTCGGAATGAAGTATCAAAAACACTGCAAGTATAGTATCGGTCAAGAAATAAATCAATAAATTACACGAAGTTATAGTACAGAACGCGTTTTAGTTCGAAAATATCGAAACATACTATGAATATTTTACACAAATATAATCTTAGGAATTGTTATGGCGATTGATATCATCCTATTAATTCAATTTATAATGCTATAATTCATTCAGCCGTTGACGGCATCACACCATTATTGGCTTTGAATAATTTATTCTTATCAAAACTATTTTTGGATTACCGCGTAATATTTTAAAGCTTAATAGCTTCAAAAAATAACATTTTTCGACACAATTGCTGTGAACTCTAACAAAAATTTAGCTCATCCCAGTGTAACAGAGTTCACGACAAATTTACTTTTTAGGAAAAAAAAACACAACCCAACCCAATACTAAAAAGTGCAAAATTAAAATCTTTAGTGAAACTTACAAAATTGCACAAAATTGATAAAATAAATTGAGGAAGTATTACAGTAATGAATTTACAGTTCATTAAGTTCAATACAGTGTAAATATCTCTTGAATAGGTTTCATTTTTTTTCTCTATCTTCTATCAAGTGAATTCTTCATTTAATGCTTGTTAATGATGTGTCTTATACATAGACTTATACCTAGACTTGCCTGAGTTGTCATGCGGTCGCGTTTCCCCTCAACAATGTTCGGGTTTAATTTAACGATTAATGCTCGTAAGTAAGCATGTCTAATGTTTTGTCATCTAATATATAAAACCAGAAGTTATTTATATTGAAATATGAATTAAAATCTGTATTACTGTAAATATAATCCGAGACGACGATAGAAAAAATAAATTGACTAACTATTAAAAGTTATATATACTGTTTATATTATTAAAAAGTTTATTAAGCAGGTTATAGTAATAAATTAATATAGCGTTTCATTAAAAACTCTTATTTTAAGTAAAAATCATAAGAGAAGATTCAACGTAAAAATCAGTGTTCTTCGAAAAGATTGTGGGAGAGAAACAATGCCAATGGGCTTTTACTTCATGTAACACATTGCCCACACACCACCACCACTATTAAAATATACTCCGAAATGTTTCTCCAACATCTACCATACAATTGTAAGATTAAAAATTTATCTATAGATCAAAAGCTGTCAACACATGGATAGTTTAGCAAAAGTTCAAATGGGTGTAAAAATTAACGGAATGGTGAGAATAAGATGTTTTAACACAATGAAGTTCAGTCGAATTTCGCTGAACTATAGTTTTTACAATGTAAAGCCTATTAAAAAATTATGAATAGTTGTATAGTAATAGTAATGTCATATCTCTACAACCAAGCAGTTAAAAAAAATTTTACTTTAACTTATCTTAAATAATTCAATGACACATCTGTTATCTGTCTGAATCATTTGACCAAAAGAGTTTCACGCGTCAGTTTAATGTATTTTTAGAGTCAGCAAAAATTTTAGCTGAACTGATATTGATATTGATTTATTTAGTAATAGTAAATCTTATGCAAACATAAATTAAGTACTAATTGTAGCATTAATTTATAAAATAGATAAAATTTAAATGAAATTAAACTATAAAATTAATACTTTAAGTTTAATGGCTTATTAAAATCCGTATGTTTTGAGATTAAAATTAAAATTAAGAATAAAGCACAAGAATCTTAAATATGTTTCATGATTTGATTAACGAATTTAGCGTGAGTGACACTATTTCTATTAAGAACAAGTTTTTTTAAGTTTTTTAAATATTTTTTAAGGCAATAATTATAGAATTAAATCTTCATTCAATATTATTTGTTATCACATGTAATTTTTCTTATAAAATTGTGTCTCAAAGCTTTTATAAAATATTGAGTGTAAGCTCTCTGGTTCCTAATTTTTGAATTATAAGAGTAATGTTTTTGAAAATCATTTTATTTGTCTGCTGTACGAATATTTTACCAGCTGAACAAAAACTTTTATATTCTGTAAACTATTCAATATATAAAAAATTAATTAAATTCGCTTTGGTTGTATAAAATGCTCAGAAAAAGCTGTAGTTATAAAATTATAACTTCCAAAAATTAGTATCTTGTTTTTAAACCAGTCCAAAGTCCAAATATGCATTTCACGCACATTCTTGGAATAAAAATTCTCTTTTATAACTTATCCGTTAAAAAAGCTCACTGCCATAAAATCATTTTTAAAAAGTTTAATTAGGGATTAAAATTATAAATTTTTAATGCAGATTTTCTGCATTAATTATAATTATAACAGACTTCAAAAAACAAAAGCTAATATTAATTAATTGTGTTTGACGTCATTTTATAAAACATGATCTTATATATTAATGTTATTTAACTTTTATTAAATATTAAAGATATTATAAATTATTTATATAAAACACAAGTTCATTATAAAAAATTCTTTTAATTCCAAAAGAATTTATAAAATTAATTGCCAAAAACGCTGAGAGGATTTTTAAACAACATTTTCTAATTAAAAATGATTCGAAAAAATTTTTCGCAACCCTGGAGCTACTTTTAAAAATCGAAAACAAAGTACAAAAAGTTGCCAGTTCTTATTTATTATAAATATAAACAAGAAATGTAAACACATTTGAACTAAATTTGTCACTCAATTATATCATAAAATGGTCTGATTTACTCCATATCTTGTACACCAAATAAATTCTTATGACATGTGTTTTTAATGGAGAGGAAAAGTATTTTGCGAACACCGAAGTTTACAATCGATATGTTATTAACCAGTAGTTAATACGATTCATTTATTAAAAACAAAATCTTTTCCATATGACAAAATATTTTTGCAATACGTTACTGTAAGTTATTAAAGGCAGAAAACTGTGACTTTAAACCCCTATTTACACGTTTTGATCTTTGCTTACGAATCGCTTGCTTCTTGTTATAATAAGAATGTGCGTTGCAAACACAGAATTACGGTATATATATTTATTTAGTCGTTAACTGTGAGTAACTGCAGCAGCAATAAGGTGCTAACTTTGTTTATAAAGATTTCCTAATGTACTGTAACACATAATAGTCTATCCATCGTCTCTTTTTGTGCCAGACTTACTACTAGAGGAAACAGAAACAAACGAGCAACCAATAAACTAAAGAAAAGTAGGCTAACGAGTAGAAATGAATCATTAAGATTCTCACTTATTTCGACCGTATTTAGCATTCGTTCATTTTGTTTATTCATCAGACACACAACGTTCAGTTTTTTTTCGTATATATTTATGCAATAAATGTCACAATTAATTAAATTAATGTGTATTTATTTTCAGCCTCTTTCGGCGGAATCGAAACAGTGTTTATTGATTTTTGGTGTATTTCGGAAGTTGAAGACAAATTTATAAAAATAAAAATTAATAACTTTATATTATTATTATTATTATTAATAATATGGCACACAGGGTTAAATTACCAAACAAGCAATATTTTTCAATACACAGTAACAGATAAACATTTCTATATTTTAAAGATGTTTAAATTTTCTCATTAAATATGATATCATATAAGTTTTTGCTACTGTTTGTTATGCAATTCAAATTCGGTTTTTTCTTTCAAAAGATATTTTAACCTTAAGTGACAATAATTGTAAGATTAATCTCAAATTATAATTAATTATTATGAATAATGGTAATGATAATAAATGTAAAAATATATCAGGAATTCTTTCAGGAATATAAATTAACCATAAAAGATATAACACATTTTTTTGGTTAAATGTACGCAACATTAGCTTTTTAATGACCTTTTCTTTTGATAATCATTATGCATTCATGTTCAGCTGCCATTCATTCGCGTATTAGGAGAGTGAGAGAGCGAGAGAGAAGTAGTAATATTTCAGCTCTAAATCGCGTTATGCCCTGCTATTGAACTTTGCTTTTATTGAACACAGAATAAATTGCGTGATCACAGAATATCTTTCGCTATGCGTAACATTTAACCGACACACACACACATACACTCACTCACACACAAACAAACAAAATATTATATGTATTTCTTGCACTGTCATGTATAAATATTTATAAATTTAAAATTATAATTTTTTCCTAATCTAACATGAAAATAATGAGAATCACTTTTGAGCATAAATATATTCTTCTCTCTGCTTCTTCTTTTTCATTTGGCATATAGTATTACTGGAAATAGTGAATTATTATTTTTTTCATTAAATTCTGTGTTAATGTAATGATTTTGGTGGTAGGAAAAAACAAATTAGTTTATGACCCCATACGGAAAAAATAATAAAAAAAACGCTTTCCTCTCACACCTTGTTTTCTATTAGGGATAGTTTTTCGAATACAGACGTGTCTGAACAGTTTTGTGTACCTAAAAAAAA
>JAQIVF010000945.1:0-16759 GCA_034698365.1 Steganacarus magnus
TTATAAATAATTTGAGTTTTGTTGGTTTCCTGTTATAGAAAAAAAACTATTTGTTCATTTTTTAGAAAAAATTAATAAATTTTTTATTCATTGTTGTGATGCTTAATTAAATAACACAATTGTAACGCAACAATCACTCCGATTCTCGCGAAATGATTATTTCAAATTGATTTCTAATTTATTGTTGAGTCAGAAAATAATTGAAAAAATAGAAAATAATATTCTAAGAACTGTTAAGTAAATAATTGATTATTAAAGATAATTGTATTGTAATAATGGCTCGTGAGAGGAGAATTTCGTCCCGAATACCGCATCACTCGAGAGTAATCAGAAGAGTGGCCAGCATTGTGCCGACAGAACCGTTTCGCTCGTACGAAGAATTCCACGCCAGTCGAAACCATGGCCATCGAACCACTCAAACAAGATATAGCGCTCACAGAAGTTATAGGAGTGACAGAAATTATCGCGCGAGTGGTGTTTATCGCAACGAAAAAGATTATGACGCGTTCGAAGAGGGCTCGAGAGCTGCCAGCGGTCAGAGCGACGATTTCGTCAACAATTATGGATTCAAGGCTTGTCTGATCGCGTTTGTGGTTTGGTCCTACTATGGCATTATGAATCATTGTGGCATTGATTTCGCGTGTTGTCCATAGAATTGTGATATTAGAATTGATTTCAATTAAAGTTGTTTTTTAGTTTGTTTAATTTTATAGTTTCATTAAATTATGTTTAACTTTAATCAAAAAATAATAATTCAGTTTTCAGTATAAAACGGTCGGTCACACTAATTCGGACCATAGATCTAAATTCTTGCTCTGTGTTGCGAACTAAGATTATGTTCGCATCTTACCATATGTTCGTGTCTGAGAATGCAATGTGTTTTTTTAGAAGTAACAGACATTTAGATTTAAATTAGATTTAACGCTGTATACAATTTTATCAAATTATTGATTTCAATGTAAAAACCTATTTTAATGAAAATTTAACTGCAATTTTCAATTAGAACTGATTTTAATTTTGATGCAATTGAGGCACAAAATCCCTATGAAAGTTCGGTAGAAGAATGGAGGCAAATAATGAACGAAAACAGATCACTAAAATGGATATTAATTAATTCTCCGCCACTTTTTGCCGCTTTCGACTCAATTCCATCTGAAGAAGAATTCCAAAAAATTATTGATAAAACAATTTCTTACGTAAATGGTCTGAATGTTCGCAAAGTTCACTTAATAATGTGCGACATTAAAGACGCTTCACACGTGTAATTATCATTTTAGTATTCAGTTTGTCATTTTAAAACGAAATTTTAGTTTTTTTTCAATTTAGTTTTATTATTATTATTTTTTATTAAATTTTAGGCCACGAGTGACGGAACTGATATCATTAGCGGCTCGACAATTGCACACTTATGGCGTGACGTGTGTGTTAGAGCCACTGTCGATACGACCAAATTATTATCTGCGGAGTTACGATCTCGCGAAAGACATAGTCGACCAATTAAAGCAGCCAAACGTTAAAGTGCTATTGGATACGTATCACATGCAGAAACTACACGGCAATCTCACCCAAAATATTGAGGTATAATATTTGCGAAAATAAAATTCATTCATTTTTTTTTCGTTAAATTACTCTTTAACTCTAAATTTTTTTTAACAATTAATTAGAGATTATCGCAATATGTCGGTCACGTACAAGTATCTCAAGTGCCGCTTCGCGATAATCCATTGGCTGATGGAGAAATTAATCACCACTATGTACTGAAGAAGATTAGCGAAGTGTATGACGATTACGTTGGCCTCGAATATAAAAGTGAGTTATTTTTTAAAGCGCTGTTTTATTTTCCGAATAATGTTTAAGTATTTTTTTTTTTTGGTTTTGTTTAGATCAAAGCAATGATTCGTTTGCATGGCTCAATGATTATGTTAAACTTTAAAATCGTTTATTAATATTTGTTATTTCATATGAATTCTAATTAATTATAAATTGATTTGTATTATCGATTAATAAAATAAATATTTTCAACATAAATTTTAATAAGCATTTGATTGCGTTAATAGAATTAATTTCAGGGTAACGTTACTAACAGAAAAACCATAATCCAAATTTTTAAATATAAAACACAAAAAAATACATAAATAAATTTAAAAGAATTTACAAAGATTAATGAATTATCTTTAAAAATTATTACGCATAACTATAATCATGAAAATTTCCTTTAAAAAATATTAATAAAGTTATGTAATTTATATCAGAAAACTTTAAATGAAATCATACTGTAATCCGAATTAAAAGTTATTTCTTATTATGAATTTTCTTTTAACTAAAATTTTTGATCTCTAATTTAATGATTTAGCCACGATTAACAACCAATTTTGCTTTACACAGAAATGTTTAGCGCGAAAATGTGTCAAAACTATAATCGATTTCTTATTTTAATTAAGAAAAATTAAAAAAATATTAGTAATAATATAATGCTAATTATTTGTAAGCTATAATGACAAAATACACGACTAGTCGTTAGTATTCACAATAATGACGAACAAATCTTTTTGTGCAGAATAAATAATTAGCACATCTAACAGTAAATTTGTTGCTGCATAGGACTCAAGTACTGATTATATTACTGTACAGTACGTATATTTTTGCTTTATTAAAGCAATATTTTTGCGATATAAGGTTTCGTCAATACATAGATATATTCATTAGAAAGTAGAGACACTCGTAATGATTGTAATTACATATATTATGTACTGCTATAATAAAATAAATATTATATGGTTGAAAAAAAACATATTTTTTCTTATTATCTGATAATATTAGAAATTAATTTTCGAACATCTTTTAACAATAAAAAAATGATTTATTCGTTTCGATACAATACTGAGGTTTTGGTTGCAAATCAAAAAATAAACGTATAATAATAAGAAGTGTGTCACAAACATATATACAGTATTCTGTAGAGAAAAAGAGAGTTCAAACCATTTCTAAGCGCCAGTGCACTGCACACTATTTTTTTTAGCGGAGTGATTGTGAGAAGTAAGGATATATATGTTTATACTGCAAATCGTTATCAGGGCAAATAGGATTTCAGAGCCAGTTTACAGTGTATCCACAGTTATATATAAGTTATATATATATAAGACATTGTAAACGATTATATATACGATGAACAAAATCTCATATATATTATAACATTAGTTTATTTCTTACTCGTAAGTCTTAGATATATATTTGACCATTGATTTCTAGTATACTAAATGTCTGAATGCGATGCAATGGGAGAAAAAAAAATTCGATAAATAAGGCATAAAAGTAAGGGTCAGAAAGTAAAGTCGATAAAACACAGATAAAACAAAATAAGAGAGAGATTAACCGCAAACTAATTAAAAATTTATTATATTAATCATAGATGCTTACGCATCTATTAATTTTAATGATTTATTTCTTTTTATCTATACTTTCGTTTAGTTGTAAATACAATTTGTATTTTAACACAGTTTCTCTATGCTTAAATTATAAATGTTTATATACGTGTTAAATAATAAAGAGATTTTCTCTTAAGGTTAATTTGAGATAAAAAAAACAAAATAAAATTTCTTTATTTTACGCTAATCTTCCGAGATTTGCGATGTGCTTAACTTTTTTTTATGTCTACACCAAAATTAAAATAAATATATATATTTTAAATTTGAATTTTGACACTTCAACATTATAATGATTTTAAGTTTAAAAATAAAGCGTGTTTTTTTTATTATCAACTTTTGTTTTTTTTGGATAAAATTTCTAAATATTGTATCGATTTAAAGCTAAGATACCGCAAATTTTTACATATCGATATAACATCCATGTATATTCAACTGCATATTCAGGTAAAAAATTTAGTTTTAACTGCTTTTTACATATTTTGAGACATGTGTGGTCAAGAATTATTGTTTGAACCATATATTTATATCTTTTTAATAAAACATTATTTGAATTAATTTGATAAAAAAAACATTCTTTTTTGAGAGACACAGTAAATTGTATAAAAATAAATATTTTAATCCAAAAACTAAAAAGTTGTTAATAAAAAACTCTATTCTATTTATTCATTTTATTCTAAAATAATGAAGTACCGCAACTTTTCACGTGTGCGGTCATTATGTTTAGGTCACCCAATTATTAGTACATTTATGGTGACCAGAATGGCTGCTGGCAAGTGTGTGGGCAATTCTTATTAACCAGTCATTGTGCTCTCAGTAAAATACAAAATAAATAGTTATGCTTCTCTCTGATATTAAATGATAATAGAGGTTACCCTCCTTTTTCTGGTCACACTCAATGTGCATACTATGTTTAACATGTATGCATTGCAAGCAAGTGATATTGTGGGCGCTGTTCGCTTCAATACGTTTCTGAAGAGCACACACACACTCACTGTCCACTTGTATCGCGAAGAATAATGCGCGGTATTCTTTAGATTGTTTTATTATTTAAACATTGCACGAATTTCAGGCTATTTTTCTTCTTTACTTTATTTACATATGTAGAATATTTTTACAAAAATATATTATAAAAATATGATTACATCTGTAATTTACTGCGCTGTGCATACGGTTAAAGTCAGAACATACACTCACACACGGTATTAGCATTTGATAAGCACTTATTTCGACTCTGTTGAGCAAATGATATCTACACTAAGCTTATTTCTAACAAAATATTGTGCGTCTAAAAATTAGTTGAGAATAAGGAATAACTATTTTAGTTACGAAAACGTACGTCAATTTTATTATTTAGTATTGAAGATATGTATTGACAAGCATTATATTACATCGAAAGTAAACAATATTTTTATAGTATCTATAATAAAAGTATATAACAATAATTACAATATATAAAAAATGAGATCTTAATATGCGCTGACTTGTATTGATAATCAGCCAAATTAATTAACATAACTAATTAATAAAATGAGGTATTTATTAATTATTTTTCACTAATCAGCCAATAAGTTAGCATTTTTCCCTTTCCTTTGATAACGATTTCGCCGCGAGGCTCGAGATTGAATGTGCCGAACAAGTCTAACACGGTTTTGGTTGATTGACTCACATGTATTTTCAATGCTATATATCATCAAAGCCAAGAAAAAATAAATAAATATATGTAATTAGATTTAAGTTTTTTATGTGGTGTGCAGAGTTAGTGTGTGTGTGTGTGTGTGTGTTCGCACACTTCTCTCGCACTCACGTTCTCCGTTGCTTTCCATTCTGGACGCAGTGTTCACTGCATCGCCAAACAGACAAAAGCGTGGCCTTATATTGCCAACACAACCAGCACAACACGGTCCTAATAATAAGTAATCACATTATTTTAAGTTAATGTATAAGTAAATATTCAGATAGAGTGTGACACTGCTGTACTGAAAGTTTAACTGAGAATGCAATAAAAAGAAAGAGAGAGAGAGAGAGTAAGAGAGAAACCTGTGTGAATGCCTATTCTTAACTGCATCTTCTCTGATGGCTTGTGTCTAATAATAAAATGTTCGACACTATCCCTTATCTTAATCGCCATTTTGGCAATTTCTTTCGCGTGTTCGATGCCATTACGTTCAGGTAAACCCGACACCACCATATAAGCATCTCCTATCGTTTCCACCTATCATTTAGCGTATATTGCATAACATATGATATTACCAAACATGTTTGTCATTTAAATGTTCGCACATTAATAGTGCGCTTATTCCGCAACACTAGTGTGACTCAAACTTTAAGCTCATATTTAATCACTTTTTCTAACCTTACAGTAAACAAAACTTGGTTCTTATTTTTTTATCATCAAAAGATAACAAAACAAATAATTGAACTTAATTAATATAGAAGTATAATATTGCACTAATGATATATTATTTATAAATGAATTACCTTATATACGTCGAAACTCGATATGATAGAATCAAAACAAGTGTATAGATCATTAAGAAAATCGACGACTTGTAATGGTGTGCTTTGCGAGCACATCGACGTGAACCCAACAATATCGCTAAAATAAATCGTTACTGAGTCGTAAAAGTTTGGTTCAAACATGCGACCGCTTTTTAATTCATCGGCTACTGGTCTATTAGAATAATAATAAAATTTTTTTTTAGTTATTGTGGTTTTAATTTTCAACTATAATCATAAAGCGAGTTAAGATAAGTTAATACTTCGGTAGTATTTGGTAGAGAAGTTCTTCAGTTTTTTTCTTTTCCTCTGCGAGTTCAGCGGTTCTCTGTTCAACTATCGATTCCAATTCGTTAGCGTACTGCTCCATACGCAGCAATAAATTCTCGGTAAGTGTTGACTGCGCGGCAGAGATTCCTCCGACACCAAGCGATTTCATTATTGCCCTAATTTCGTGCTTCACTGAATTAAAGTCTGGACGTGTTTCTGCATCTTGAGACCAGCATCGCCTCATTACTGCGTGTAGCTCTGGTGCACACGCATCACTCGGAACATTAGGCCTTAAATTCACTGATTGAACTTCAGCTATAATATCTGACAACATAAAATTATTGATATGATTGATCGCCGACCAAAATGTAGACATTAAGCGAACTTTTATGTATACTTTTGAGGTTAAGTGATAACGAACGTATAATAATATAGCGAGAGAGAAAAAAAACGCATACCTTTGATGTTTTTATTTGTGTAGTGAGGATAGAATGGCTGCTCGCGCAGTATTATCTCTTGGAGAACGATGCCGAAACTGTAGTGACAACACAAATCAAATCAAATAAAGTACATTCAATAAACACCTAAAAAATTTAATTTCTAATTTTTGATTTTTTTTCTTCATTATAGAGCTATTTTTTCCCCAATAAATATTAAAATCAAAAAGTTTGTGAAAATTGCGTGTTATTTTGTTATAAATAAAAAATATAATTTCACTAAAATTGTTGCATAATAAAGTAATAATACTTTACTAGAGAGTAGATTAATTTTCTTAATGGAAAAATAATGTATACCAAGTAGTCTTTTTTTCAATATTAATCAAGTGATATAACATTCAGCCTCTGAATACATTGAGGCGAGAGATTTACTAAAGAAAAACTATAATTTTATTTAATATAATTTTGTAACACAACAAATATCTTATTTTTTAATTGATTTTTTAACAAAATTCATTTCAAATTAAAATATTAGCCTAAAATCGTCGTTTTCGTAATTATCGAGAGCTAAAATAATCTTTAATCTAAATACAAGCTTAGAAAATGTAAAGCTATCCTGGTTACTAGGTTCATCCTAATTACTAGATCAGAGCAAATTGATTGAGTGAAGCTAATGGAAAACACAGATCTAACTTCACAATTATCCGAAAGCACTACAACCTTAAGTGTAGTTATTATTATTATTGCACAACACAATTCTATTGCTTATATACATAAAAAAATTCTGTATAGACTAAGACTAAAAGTCTTACTGAGACTATTCTGTATTAGTAAGTATTTGTGATAAGCATTGTGAAACTAAACTAAAGTGATTATAAGGTGATCGATGTTTATTATTAGTATTAATATTGTAGCAATTTTTTTCGTTCATAATCATTGGCAAACTTGTGTAATATTCTACAAAATAATAAATCACTGCGCAATTAAATTTAAAGTGATATTTTAGCTTAAATCGCTTTAAAAAAATAGAGGATTATATTTTTTTGAAAGAAATGAATGCCTTTCAGTGTGAATCAAATGGGTGCTAAACTATATAATTTATATAAAATGATAACACATTTGTGAAACGTGTTCGATTGAATTTGACACCACTAAGCGCTAACAGACAGTATAACAAACGCTCATTTTCAAAGCCAATTTGCTATCAATTTGAAGCAACAAAAAAAACTTATTTTTTGATATAGTTTGACACCACATAATAATATTTGATATTTCTTAACACCCAGTATAATAATGTACGGAATAAAACATTTTTTTGTTGTGTATGTGTGTGATGTGATGTGATTGAGTGCTACCCATACCCATACATACCTATAGACATCGGCTTTTTGTGTGCCGAACGTCGAATTGCCGTGTTTGTGACATGTGGTGCAACGCTTAGAATCACTGCATTTACATTCGCAGAATAATTCCGGAGCGATATAAAGCGGTGCACTGGTGTCTTCAATCAATGAATCGATCCTATAGTGACCTCCTCTGCACATATGCTTATTCTTGTCATTTAGCAAATTATTCACTGACGACAAGTTAACGGGTAGAGTTATTTCGAGTTCGCCGTTCAGATTACTGGCGTTGTGACGGAAATCTCTGAGACCAAAGTCGGCGATTTTGACGCAAAAACGCGAATCGACGAGACAATTGGTCGACTTGAGTCTGCCGTGGTATACGTGTTCGCTGTCATGTAAATAACACATTCCTGAAACAATATCGTTAATTAAAGAGTAGCGGAACAGCCAATCGAGGTTAAGTGTCGTATTTGCCAGTAAATCCTTCAGTGATCCTTTAGCGCAGTATTCGCTAAGAATGGCAATTTGACCGTCAATGCACGCACCGTTGAATCGCAGCAGATTTTCGTGCGTCGTTTCTCGCATCTATTTTCAGTACATATAAGTTAGTATATAAGCTTTTCATTTGGTCGTATATTAATTATTACAAATAAACATTACAGATATAGAGTTATGGATCAAAAACTATTTAATTGAGTTCTTCTCAATTATTATGACAGATGATGATTGTGTTTCGCTAGAATTTCTTATCTGAATCGAAATGCAATGAGAACCGGATTTGTATAGTGCTGTATATTAAAATTATTACTATCCAACTATTTCTAATGTTTTTCGGTTTATATGTTTAGCATACAAGCTTTTTATTTATTTATAAGTATCAGCTATTATCGTGTGATAAATTTGGAATGAAAGTTACACCCAATTTTCCAAATATGTTTCACTATATTATTATTATTATTATTTTGAGTTCACTCAGAAAAATTGTAAACAGACATAACCTTAAACTGGTAATGATTGGCAACGTTAGTCATACTTTAAAAAAATTAAGTTTAATTATTTTTTCAGATTAGAATTATTTTAGTTCTATTTTCCTCTGTGTTATTATTACGAGGTTCTCTACGAACAAATACGAGTCCTATTTTTAAGGTATATATTTTATCAAAGTTAAAATAAGCTAAAAAAATATTTTTATTTTTATTATACACTATACACACTAGAAAATACAAACTTTCTTAAAGAAAAGCCTCTCTTTTCAAATATTTCTGGATATATTTCAGTTAAAAAGTTTTAAGTTTTCTTAACAAAAGACATATTTTTCGCCGTTTGTGGAAATGATCTCGCATTGATGGGATCGCATCCACATCTCTACACATCACTTAATCTGTAGAAAAAAAATAAGAAGAAAGATAATACAAACCACTTTGAGCTCCAAAAGTATGCTTCTTGTCAATTCAATTCGCTTTCCATGCAATCTCTTTATAGCTACAAGATTGCCCTTCAAAAAACAAAAAGTATAAATACCATAAAATACGATGAAACGCCGTAAATATGCTCACATAAGCGCAAAATTATTATAAGCAAAAATTAAATAAAATATAGTCAATTTTAGAGCGATATTAACACGAATTCAAATATCCCTATTATCTAAAATGATTTAAATCACACTCTGAAACTAAGCTCTAAGCACTAAAAAATAGGTGATTTGTTTTGAATAAGTTAATAATAAAATGATTGGTTGGTAAAAAAACGATTATTATTTAGATAAAAAATTGTGTTTCGAGAGAGAATTTTTACGAGAGAATATAGAATATATATAAAAAAGAATATTTTCTTTCAAAAAGCTTTATACAGAAAAGTATTTATAATATTCAGTGACTTACAGTTATTGAATAATGCGCACATATTTTTCTACTTACTTTGTAAAAACCTGTTAAAATTTGTGAACTTGTTTTCGCAGACCAGTCAATACTGAAAGACTTTTATTGTAGTGGAAGAGTATAGTGGAAGAAGTATGCATAGAATATATAAAAAATGTTTTTAAGAGTTTGTTTGTGAGAGAGAGAGAGAGAGAGAGAGAGAGAGAGAGAGAAGAAATATTCAATAAAAAGAAAAAGTGTTTCACAGTCACATCACAGTAACACTTACATCATGTCTTCCTTCATTAGGTTTCCAGAGAACCCATTCGTTTTCCATTTTACGAGACATCTAAATCGATCAAAAAAATAAACGCTACACTTTTTTTTATTATACACAGTGTACCGCACTTTTATTATTATTATTTTTATTATTATTGTAAAAATAAAATATAAATCATTTAATTAAAAAAAGAAAAATAACGCAACGCAAACCTGACTAGAAATGCTTAATCGACTCAAACCAGAATTAGTACCGATACTATCCTGAAAAGTGATATCTTCCCAGCGGACACGCCATGACATATTAGCGAGAGCTGCTTCAAGCTTTACTTTTCTAATTTAAATTACAATAGAAGCTCATTTATCTCCTCTTTTTTTATTGGCAAACATTTCAGTAGCACCTGCTTGTCGGGAAAAATCGTACCTATATATCAGTATTGCCATCGCGAGCAACAAAACCAATACTGCTAACAATGATGCCGTTAGTATGTCCCAGAAATGACTTAATTCTGCAAATTGAAAAAATTTATCTGTATTACAATTCTTTCAATACAATTAAACCGCGAAATAAATTAACTAATGTTACGAAAAAAAAGTAGAATTCTTTATTAATTTTTTTAAATTTCGAGTGGTGTGAAGCGCTTAAATTTAATTTTCTAATTTAAGTATTGGAGTAATGAAACCAACTTAAAGAGAGATAATTATTTTTTTTGTGCTCTATTATTCATACTTTATGTCAATGAAAAGCTAAAAAATTATATAATAGTATGAAGAAACGTTGGGAAGCATTAAATTTCAACTTTAATTTTAGATACCATACCTAAAATAATCAAGAAAAAAAATCTAATACTTTTCATGTTCGCCACACATGCAAATTAGATATTTATCGATTATAAAATTTGTTTTTGAGATAATTTTTTAATTAGCCCAACTTAAAAAACGTAGGGCTAAATGATTTGATACTAAACGAATGCATTCGTGTTCAGTAAACATATACAGTAACTTATTATAAAAATGCTTTTAATTCAAATAGCGAGCTCGATATTGAAAGTTACTTCTTATTGTTTATTTTAGGGAATCATAAAATATGCTCTGATTAAGCAGAATTTTTTTTAAACTAATGGGTGTTAACGTGAAAAATAAAAAGAATGAGACGAGAGTTACACTTACAAACCTGTGCAAAGAGACCCATCGAAATCGCACGGAGGAAAATCAAGTGGTTTACGACTATTAGGCCAATGTATTTCATTGACGCGAATATACTCCTTGGTTGCGCCGTAATAGCGCATTACGACCTACAATCAAATAATTTAACTTAATTAAAAAATAAATAAATAACATAGAAACTAAAATTACATTGAATAAACCTAATTGAGGGTCGGTCTGGTCTAGCAATGCGTAGTCAGCCACTCGATCGCCCTCTGCATCAATGGTCACGCGGCCCGATATTCCGTTGAAAGACGCTTCGCGCATACTTTTCACGAGATCGCTATCGTTGCGATCGTTAAATTTACTGTCATTGAGTGCGCGACAAAGTAACAAAACCGAGTCATGAAAAGAGGCTGTGAAATAGTTCACCTGAAAGTGGTTTCAAAGTAGTAGATCAGAACTAAAATAAATGAATGATCCATTATTGGTTGACTGACACAACACACTAACCATTTCTTCATTATAGGTGTAGTTATAATGAGTTTGGGCCCGAATCTTCACTTCGTCGCTAAAGTTTTTATAGAAGTCACCGACAGGTTGATAGAGGCTAACAATCAATAGCGCCTGATATGCTTCTTTTAGCAACCTTTTTGTTTCATCGCTTATTTCTAAATTAATTTTAATTTAATATAATTTTAATTACGCAAAACACGATTAATTAATTATATAGAAAAGCATTTTTTATATTTGGCAAAAATAATTTTTCTGTAAATATTGCATATAAATGTGGAAATTATTATGAAATAACAAAATTTTACAAATAATAAAACAAAAGCTTGTTTGCCAACAGCTTTCGTTTTACTAAAAATAAAGTCAATATTTGAAGAGCAAAAAAAAAGTGAATGTGAATTACAAAGCAAGAAGTTTACAATAAGTGGTTATTACAGCCATATTATTGTAATGTTGATTGCTATCAGTTTAGTTATATTGTAATAACCATTTTTTTGTATAAATCTAATATTTTATTAATGATCTCAGCAAATACAGGAATATTCTGTAGACATTAGTTTTGTATTTCAAATAACTCATCGAAAATGAATTACGTTATACAACTTAATTGTAATAAACTACTTAATGGTCGGCTTAATAATTGAAAATTACAGTAATTTACTGCTACAATATTTTTATATACGTAAAATATTAAACATAAGTATAACTCAAACTTCAATCTACCATAATGTTATTAAATGAATTACAAAGATCCGTACCTAATTTTCTAGAATATATTTTATAAATAACGATCATTAGTTTTACTTATTAAAAAACAGTTAAATAAGCAGTCTATAGTGAATTTTTATAATTTAAAAAATTTCGCTGAAAGTAGCAACAAAAAAAACTTGAACAGAAATTAATTTCATTAAAATTCTTTTTAGTTATCGATAAATTTGCAATTACTTCTTGGCTAAGCTTAATGTACTGCAATAATCAAACTTTGTTTAAGATTATTCGAAGCTTTAGCTAACAATATTAAAAAAAATATATAAATAACCTAAAGTATAAAATTGGAGTTTTTATTAAAAGTATTGACGAACAAAAACGAATAGTAAAAAAATATAGCCTAATCTTATCGATGCGTGAAAGCTAAAGGGCGTTTGCTAGCATTATGTTCTATTAATTTACAAAATTAGATTATATTGATGTTCAGAGAATTTTTTCAAATTGTATACAAGTAAATCGAATTTTTTATTCGAAAACATATCAAGTCTAGATTAAGTTTTTTTTATTAAAAACACTTAATATAATTGTTTAGTTTAAAAAAAACATAACAAAACAAAAATAGAAATTTTTGTGTAAGTTTAAAAAAAATTCAATTATCTTATATTTTGACATAGGCTTGAATTGAATGGCTTATATATAATTTTTTAGAAAAAAGTTTTTTTTTGCCTGCAATGTGTCGAAAAATAAACATAATGCCTAGACATAAAAACTAAAAGCACATAACTTAACTTACTATAACGAAATAGAAGTGAAATAAGTGATATAAAGTGTTAAACAGATGGAAAATATATGCAATTCAACAATATTTTAACCGAAATCACTCTTACACTAAAAATATATCAATAACTATTGACTTCTAAATCATAAAAGCTATTTACTAGATCTAAGAGAAAAGAAGTGTCATTTTGTGCAGTATAATTAAAATTACAACTAATTTACAAAAAAAATTAAATTACAAAAAGTATTTTTTTTTTGCAAAATTATTTTACTATTATACTTCTTAAGAAATTTAACTTATAATTTAACGTTTAAAAAAAATTTAAAATTAGAAAATAATTGAAACTCAATTAATATATCAATAATAATAATTACCAGATCCTTTTCCAGTCCAGGAAACATTACCTCTTGCCTCGGATTCAATTAATTCGGTATAAATAAAAGCGTATTCACCGGATAATGTCATTTTCTTGGAGTGAGCGATTAGCATCATTTCTCGCACTTCTTTATCGCCGCCAATAATGACAATTACTAATTGATGTATAGATAAGTAACAGAAGAGACGAACGTGATCATCAATAATGCGAAGAGAAGAAAAAAAATATATTAACGAAAATGCGATATCACTTCGCTGTTGTTATTTTAATAGCTATCCTGATAATCAATTGTCTTACTTCTCGCGCAATGGGTCATCGATTCAATTACATGTTCCAAGTTAGTCAATATTGTCTTATTCGCGAGGCGAATGTATTTTTGTTCGCAAGTGCACTTAAATTTCGAATATTTTGGCTTAATTAAAAGACTCTTTAGCTCATCAGCGAGTGTTGAGTAGTACACATCGCCGTAGCGGTATATAAGGCCGAACCGAAACCACTCTAGATTGCCTAAAAACGCTAAAATGGCACGCGCTTCGTCTCGCAAGTCGTACGACATACGAATTAGTGTGCTGTATGTCGATCGACCTTTGTTTATTACGTCTCCCAGACCTGTTAACAGTGGGATTTTTTTGTACGATGCCAGACGTCCAACAACCTTACATCATTTATATTAATAATATTAACGTTTAGATTCGATAAGTTTAAGTGAAGCGGTTATTTTACCTGAAGATCATCACTACACGCTGGTCCTATGAATGCTATGATATTATAATTAAATACTAAATCTACGGCGTGTCCCAGTGATGCCGTTTCGTTACAAGAGTCAGCATAACTTCCTATTAAATTAAAATTTAATTTTGATAACTTCTCAGCTTTTTTGGTATATTATCTATAAATTATTATAAATCTTTTTGAACTTCAATACAAAATGTTATGAGAGAATTACGAGAAAAATAATAATGACAATTGCAAAGATGAGTATGCTATTGGCACTTCAAATTTCTTTTAAAGCTTTATGGCTGATTTACAACTCATCCTAATATCTTAACTCAATACACTAAACTTGAACCCGCACTTTTGAATTTAATGTTTGGGGTCATAAACTATTCCAACCAAAAGCTTTAGTAACTGTACAAATGATGCCACCAACAAATTGATCATAAGTCAACATCGGGTTTGCCAACTGTACAAATAAATTTATGACTGCTAAATGATTCATTAGAAGAATAATTCTGATAACTATAAAATGTGCTCATAAATATGGAATTTCATTTCCATTTTTTGAAACTTTCGATTAAATTTGCATTAAATGCAAAATAAATTGCATCCAAAAACTTATTATCAATTTACATACAGTATTAGTATTTCTTTTTTTCAAACTAAATAATTTTTGCCAAAAATAATACGAAATTTTTTTTGCTGAGTGCTTCGCAGATGATTACTCTCAAAGTATAACACAAAACTCAGCGATTGTTGTAAATTTTGAGGAAATTTTATGGTTGTCTTAATATTTTATGTGAAAAGAATTTTGTACAGTAAAACAAATAAACAAAGTATTTGCATTAACAATGCTTCTCTTGCAGATAAAACATACACACAACTTCAACGTAAACTAATAATTTATTTTTATCAGAAAAAGGCTCGATTGTTTCATAATTTGAAACTTAGTTTAATAATAATGAAACGGTTGCATTCATTCCGTTTGTATAATTATGCAACAATTGCTTCGAGAGCATGAAGTTTCAGTAATCAATTTGTCATCGGTTAGCATTAAAATTGCCGATTTTCATTATCGGAGAGTTTTCTATTTTCAGCATTTAACCTATTTTGACAGTTAGTTAAAAATAATCTATTTATAACGAGATCGAAGGCAATTCATTTTTGGTGAAACCCAATAATAACAGTTAGTATACAACCCAATTATATTCATATTAACAATTTTCACCTTTAATTTTAGTATTACTAATAAACAAGAATTGACAGTTTGTTTAAGGTTTATTTATGTTACAAATTTGCAAAATATGACACTTATTTATGACATTTATTAATAATATCTATTATCTAACATTAATTAAGGTTTTGGTCTAAATATTAAGTTTTTTAAAATTTCATTACAATTAATTTTTGGAAAATTGGCACCTCAAAGGAGAGTTTTGGGCAAAGATAGGACCGGAGAAAAAGTTCACAATCTATCGACAAAATTTAGAAATTTTAAATTATTAAGAATTTTACAACTAGTTATTAATTGTTAAGAAATTTAGTAATTACCGCTTTATGTATTAACCATAGGATATACTTGCCGGGGTTTACTCCCACACCCAATTCAGAAATTTCTAAAGCTAACCCCTTTCTGAGTAACCTTAGTATTAACCATTTTTGCTTCATTAATAACTGCTTTAATTCCACATATGTGAGGTTAGGTAATTTTTTTAACTTTTCGAAAAACTATTTAACCGTACAAGATAAAAATTATCTACTAAACCTTAAGGTTTTTGAAGCCAATTTTGAGAATTTTACTCTAATAAAATAATTTTAAAAAATTTTTAATAAGTTATATATTGAGAAAAAATTTCAGAGGATTTATTTCTTTAACAAAACCTGTTTTACATAATATTAAAAGTTTGATAGAAAGTTTAAGCTATTGTATTGCACCGAAATTTAATATCCGTAAGATAATTAACGCAAAATTTCCCAACTTTAATTAAATGCAATAAAACAAACATTCTAAATGAAAAAAGCAATTAAAAATCGAAATGTTATCTAACAATTTTTGTTCAAATTTTCGCTTCGAATTTCTAACTATTTGTATTAAACTTTTATTTACAGTTTATTAGTATTAGTCGAGCAAATTAACTATTTTGTAAAGTTTTTTAACCTAAGTTTGTATGTTTAAATCATTTTGTAAAATTCTAAATTCAAAACTCAATAATTAAAATATTTATCTTACCTTTTAAAACATTTAGACTAATGTTATATTCAGTTTGACATTTCTGCAACAAAATTTAATACATTTAATCGATTACATCAATTGCATATAATAGAAAAAAGATTATCAAAGAATCAAAACTAAAAAACTAATCACAAGAAATTTAAAGTTCTTTTATGATATACGCTTACTATGTATTTCTA
>JAQIVF010000946.1:0-16755 GCA_034698365.1 Steganacarus magnus
TTTTTAAATCATTTATTAAAGAACAATAAATATATAATATAATACGTTTTTCAATGCAAAAGTAAAATTCATGGTTTGGTTTGGATTAGAAAACCAAAATTATAGTTTGGTTTGGTTTAGGAAAAGTCAGACCATAAACATCTTTAGTTTTTTCTTCCAAATCATGATAATATCAGAAAATTATTTAGACTAAGTATGGTCTTCTGCACATTAAGCTTATAAAATTTTTAAATTGTTAAATGCATGTTTGTAAAAGTTAATTAATTTTGACTTTAGATTACTTCAGAAAGAAAATGCATTGACGAGTGAGTTTGAAATAATATTTACAAAATATGATTGAATTTTCAAATTAACCTTTTAAATAAAAATATAAGAAAAATAAATGTATTAGAAATAAATTAAATAGATTGATAGCGTCCAACTCACTCACTATTAGCAAATTATATAAACTAAAGGTGCTATTGGTTCGACATTTCTCAAACCATCCCAAACCAAACCATAATTTAAAAATGTAAACCAATCCGAACCAAACCAAACCATTAAACCATTTACATGTTTTGCATTTCAAAATTTATAAATAAGTTCAAATATAACATCTAAAATTTAATTATAAAAACGTTTATAAAGTGAATTTAAAAAAAATCAATTTTCACTAAAATATTTTCTTTTTACCGAAGTAATACTAAAAATTAAATTTTACTGCTAAAAATATAGTTAATGGTTTAATAGTTTATAAATGGGTTTTCATTGAAATAGTGTAACCAAACCAATCCAAACTATGGGTTAATGGTTAAAACCATGGTTTAACCATTATTAACCAAACCAATAGCACCTTTAATATAAACAATTATATCCTATAGTTGAGAATTACATGATTCCTATACTTTTATTGTTACTTTTAGGTTTTCGAATTTTAATAGTTGGATGCAAATATTATTATTTCAAATGATATTTTATAATAATTTAGATTTGAATGTGAAAGACTACTAAACAATGTTTATTTGGAGCGATTCCGTGACTACAACGTTATACAATGTATAGTATATACGCTGCTTAAACAAAATCTCTTACATAACAACTATTGAAAAAGGCTTCATATCACTATCAAAGTATGAAAACTACGAAACTCCCAACATCACAACTTTTTAATATTTATTACAGGACAGACGGATGGAAAAAGTATTGACTTTAAAAAATGAACATAAACATCGCATATTTGTCTATACGGTAATGTAATGTTAAAATGTATATTACTTTAAAATTCATCCAATTAACGATAACAAGCAATATTTAATATTTACTCAACAAATTATGCGAATCAATTGTTTCCTACTTGAAAATTCATTAATTTTTATTAATAATCATCTTAATAACTAACACAGAAGATTCAGAAAAAGAAATGGAATCGGACGAAGAAAATAATAGATAAAGTTTGATTAATAATAAAAATGATTTCTAATTAATTACATACTATATCTAATTAAGTACATAATATAGTTGACTAAAGGTAAATTTTTCTTTTTTAAAAGATATACGTATAATATTCCAAAGCTGGTTGTAAAAAGCAAATCCTTACCCTAAAAATTATATCTTAAATCAGATAAGTTTTGTAAACCGCCCTATTTTACCAAAATTTGAAAGAAACCCAACCAACTCTGTCTGTGAAGTTTTATACGGAGATGTGTGAAGTTTAACTAAACTAATTCAGAAGAATTCTTGGTGCAACATTTAGAGTACACTAAAATTTCACAAGCATTCAATTTTAAATCAGGATTTCTTTAATTTCCAATATTAAAATAGAATAAAATAGAAAAAGTGATAAAATAAAATAAAATCGCATAATTTAAAAAAAGTGTGCATAATTTATCTACAATTATGTTTATTTGTTGATTGTGAATGTGTTGCGAATTAAACAATTTAATAATGTTCACTATATATTTTATGCAAGATTTGCAACATACTATAGTAACAGTTTTGTTTATTATTGTTTAAAAATGTATGTTAAAAGCAATTAATTCAATATTTACCGGCTTCTGCTGGCAGATAAAAAACCAAAATACAAAGAAATGAAATGAGCACTGTTGGCAATATTAGATTCACAGTGTAAAATAATGTTTTTCGCCGAATGGTGACGTAAAATGATATATCTGTTTCGGTTGGTTTACCGAATTTTGTGTTATTATAAACATTTGGCTGCGCCGGAACTTTAACAATATCCCAGGTACCACTTTTCATATAATCGGAAAGGTCGACGTTTTTGAGTTTAGGTATTAAGGACACTTGGTCACCATTAAATGTCCACGAACCGAATTTCATCACACATGTTTGTTCATCGAATGGAAAATATGTGACATCAATAGTGCACGAACTTTGATAAATTGCAGGCGGAACCCATTGAACGCCACCAATAGAAGATATCAGTACATTAGATTTATACCGTACTTCGTAATTGCCATCAGCACTAAAATGCATTAATTGTTTGATTTAAGCTCAATCATTTAAATCGAATTGGTTTACTTACTTATTAAAAAGAACAATATCAGGTTTCCATACTTTATCTGGCGGTAATCTAAGGATTGAAATGCCACCATACTCTGCTTCATCCCATTTCAGTTGATAATCCATCCAATTCTGTCATATGTTTTTAATTAATTAACAATAAGCAAAAACTGGTAAAATTTAATAATCAATGACATGCTTGTGCTTATTTTATTTTAAATTCCTTAAAAATCCAACTGTGCTTATATTAATATTTTAAAAACATTAAGTGGTTTTATTTTTAAAAGTAGACATTTTCGGACAAAAAGTAATATGGATCCGACTCAGACTAAATATGACTTAGATTAGATCAAAATAGATTTAGATGTAAATTTTAATTCGATAAACTTATTCTGCAGTTAAAATGTAAAAATGTTTATCTCATCCAATTTAATTCGACTGAAAAGATTACGATTTGAATTTTTTAGACTTATTTTTAACCTTTAATTAAGAAATATACAATGTAACCTAAATTTGTAAGGCTAAAAATTCTTAAAAGTTTTGCTTTTAGAATTTAAATTTTAAAAATCTACTTTTTATAGTAAAATACTGTTTGCGCAAATTGTTAGGTAAAAAAATCGGTGCATAACGAATAGAAATTATTGAAATATTAAACACAGCAACAATTTGCATTAAGTGTTAGTATTTAAATAAAAAAACTGTTAATTTTTATCATTTTTATTTAAAGTTAACATTCCTCTCCTGTTAAGTAATCCCCAACACTAATGGGATTCAAAAATATAACACTTTTTGTCCTTTATAATGTTTACCTCAAACTGTTGTGAATTTATAATTTTTAATATATTCTATTCTGTGTTAATTTTTGTGTCTGCTATTCCTAAACTAAAGATGCAAAATTTTTAAAATTTGGTTATTATAAGTCTACTGGTTTGGAGTTTTTAAAGATGATTTTAAGTAAAGACCAAAATTAATAAATACAGCCATTTTTCAAAACTCTAAGTTTTTTAAAATCAAGTTTCTTCCCTTAATTTTAAATTTAGTATTCAAACTACACATTATATTCATTTCATGAATTATTTTATTGATTCAGATTTACATCACAATATATTTTAATATTTGTTGTTTATCTCTTTTAAAGCAAAGAGTTACTCATATTTAATAATTAATATTTCTAATCCATTTATTCACAAACTAACGTCAAACTAAACTTATTAATTAATTGTGTCGAAAGTAACATTAAATTAAATTAAAATTAAATTAAAACAAAATAGGTTTCAGTAATATAACTGTGCAGCGTTTTGAATGAATGTATAATAAGTAATGTATAAAAGCATGATTTAGATCTTACCAGTTCCAACCATACATTAGAGGTCATTATTTGATTTTTTTCATTCTAAAAAATGTGCAAATAAGCGTGATTTAGGTCGGTATTGCAATATTATAGACTGATTTGACTGCGATACATACAACGTTAATGAGTTGAATAAAAGATAGTTTAAAATTTACAGTGACGGTTGCATTGATAACCTCTACGGGTCGAATTAATTTGTTATAATCTCTAAACAAATTTCTGACAAGCCGTTCCTCGTCTTCGGAGCAAATTACTGCACATAGAGATAAATTACGGATGAGTTAGATATTGGTTATGACAAACATGGTAATCGTGATAGACATGGCGAATGCAAGATATGATGTGATACGCCATTTTCACACCAATACTTATATTAACATAATTGCAATGTTGATCTAAGTGTTATCTTACCAAATAAGGCCACATTTAATATGAGCGAAATGGTCACAATTTTAGTTAAATTACTAATATTTGAAATCATGTCAAATGGATTATAGCTAATGTGTTGCACTGTTTGGATGTTTAACGCACTAAACTATACTGTAGTGTACAGAATATTCTTTATCAATATTCTATATTGAGCTTCACTTTTGTTCAGTTGTTAGACTAACACTTATTTTAGTAATCAAAATCAAATATAAAAACCATATTTATTAGAAAACATTTTAAATTGAGTGCATTTGGCAGCAATTGAGTGAATGTTATTTGTTTTGAGAAATGATAAACTAATCAACGTTAAAGCGTTCAATTGAGCATTCATTCAAGCAAATTGAGATTTCATATAACATGGTATGAATGCGATCACCATATGCTGAACTGCGACTGAGACTGCACTTCAATATTACTGTAATACAACAGTTACAGTATTACAGTAATGCTATGTAACATAACATACCATCACTGTCTAATATCGATTATTTAATTCCAATACACCATCACTTTCACTGCCATCTCTCATCTAACCATTCCTTCCTTTCTATCGGTATGACGAGTCAATGACCGTATTTTATATTTAAGATACTGTTTAAATCGCTACCACATCATGGCTAGAAATAAACTTATGAGCGTTAAAAATATACTTACAGTTCTATTAAATCTAACTAATTATGCAATAAAGTTATAGCATAATAAATTATAATACAATGTATTTGTTTCGCTAGTTTTGACTCTATTAGATGTTTTAACCGAAATGATACTTTAATGCAAACATCAACGTATAATTTGTTTGCTTTTCTCATCTAACGTAGAGTTCATTAAATTTTTTACAATTGTAAAATTATTTCAAAATAATATGCAAATTTATTATTAGTAATTAATTATTAAATTGTAATTTTGAAAATATTTTTCTAATAATTCAAATTTTCTCATTTAGAATGAGACAAATAATAATATTAATTTCTGATATTAAAATTTATTTAAATCATATCTAAATCTCTGGTACATAGCAATCCAAAGTAGATTAAGTAGTTAACAGTCGACAAACAATATGGCAATACTATTAAATGTAAAAATTATTTGTGATGTTGACCATATGTAAGCGAATGAGCAGATGCTATGAAATAAATATGATTGATTGTAAGCATAGTTTCATAGAGGGTATGATTGTCCAGTACTTCTTAAAAACTGGAAAATATGAATTCCCAAGAAAAATTCGATATTTGAAAAAACTAATAAATTTTGACCCCAAGAAACTAAAATTCATAAAGTTGACAATAAAGAATTTTGGACTTTGTCTAATTATAAATAAACGCTCAGATTTAGCTCAAACTTGAAGTCAGCTCTAAAACACTAAATTACAAAATTTATGCTATTCAGGAAAACTAACCTTAAATGAGATCGCAAAGAAAATTTTAAAATAAAATTAAATTTAGATTTATGAAAATTTTTAAATGCATTATAATAATAGAAAAAATAAATTAGTAGAGCCCCAAAAAGGTTGAATTTATTCCATATTAAACTATCTATATATATAAATGCTTTAAAAATGTTCCAAAATAGCATAAAACAGCATTTATTATTTAAAATAACTATTGTAAAAATTTGTTAAAAAAATCTCTATATTGAATCTTTTATTTTCTACGTCTTTTTATAACTTATACAATTTAACAATTTAAAACTTCAAAATCATTTTAATCTTATGAAAAATTACTATATTTAATCAAAAAATCTACGGTAATGATAATCATTTTTTTTCACAAATTTTTGAACCATACGAAAATTCATCGAAATTTGACGATAATTTTTTGGTTTTCTTGAAAATTGCATATAGAATAGAAAATAGCATTATAGCATTTAATATAAAAAATAGCATAAAATAGCATTCAAAAACATGTATAAAACAACAAATAATCATCCATTTCATGTATATATATATATTTCAATTATATGATTCTAATTTATGAAATAAAAATAAAGCAAATGCTATCATTTGGAGCGCTATAAATTAAATAATTTAGCCAATTTCTCAAATTTTATTGATGTAAATAGCGACAGGCAAATTGTAGAGAAAAATGTTAATTTTCGGTCGAAATTATAGTCGCTTTTCGGTTAAACTTTTCAGCTTCATTTTATTATAAGCATAGTTACCCAGACACGAAGGTCATGGGGAGTCAGCTCTCTCTCTCTCCCTCTCTCTCTCCCTCCCTCCCTCCCTCCCCCCCTCTCCCTCCCTCCCACTCTCTCTCTCTCTCTCTCTCTCTCTCTCTCTCTCTCTCTCTTCTTGATTTCCAAATTTTTAATAGGCGCTTAAAACTCAAAGGATTTAAGCCACAGTATTTTTCCATATTCACATCATAAGAGCAAATTAGGTCTTTTTAGCAAATTTGCACTAAAATTTGAAAAGGCACTGAACTTTTTCGAATTAAACGACAATTTTTCATTTTATCAAATTTCGGTTTTTTCAGTCATTGTCATGAAACTATAGGCTTCACATTATGCTACATTAACCGTCTTTTACTTTATGATCATTAGTGTCAAAATTAAAAGTAAATGTGTACGCTTTCAAAGCTCAATCTCATTAAATTATAAAAAATTATTACCAAATCCTTTTTTAGCTCATTGGACTCTTTTGAACTTACAAAATAAAAATCCATGATAAATACTGGAAAAATAAAACTTAATTCATTTATAAACAAGATATTAAAAATTTAACAGTGAAAGTAATTTAATAATGAAACAAATTAACTCCAATTAATAAAACAAAATAAAAAATAATTGTATACTACTGTATTTAGTTGTTTTGTTATAAAAATTATGCGTTTTAGTTAAAAATTCGTTTCAAACTTGTCATATTCAAAATTAGCTTAGTTTTTTTTGTCAAGCATTTATCACACATCACGAAAAATACATATTAGCTTAATTTAGGGTATAAGTACTGAGAGTTTCATAAGATTGAGAATTTTTCAGTTATAAGAAAATATCAATTTAAAGTTAAACAAAATCTACATCCGATTTGAAAGTTTTTTCAAATTAAACTAATTTTTTGAATTATAACTAATGTGCCGCTGATTTAATGGATTATCAGGAGATTTCATCCAATCTTTTTTAAGCAGTTGTTTCAATTGCGATAATCTTAAATTGGGATTCTCCAGCTTCAGACGCGGCAGGTTTTCGTCCTCGAATGCGGTGTACGCTGCTTTCACTCTTCTTTCCGGGTGTCGATCTAATTCTGGTTCTTTCACACTATGGTCACCAAACACCAAAAATTATAATTTTAATTCAACTTTCATAGAAATATTATACATTACCTCAACATAGCAATAGCATCGTCAACATTACGCGCAGATTCTTCTTCATCGATCAGACGATTAACATTCTCTTCAATCGGTATTTGATCCTCGTTTATATTTTTGTTGACTAATGATGTTTTATTTGATTGTTTTTCGACGAAAGTGTTGATATCATTGCGCGTTATTTTTGCTACCTTTTGCTCATTATTTTTACTCGATTTAAGTGAACTCATCTCTTCCTCTAAAATAGCTTTATTACCAGCCTTTCTTTCGGATAATTCTTGTTTTTTCTTCTCTTTTTCATCCTTTCTATTCATTTTTCGTTGGATATGTTTGTCGTCGTCTTTCCACAACTCATCTTCCTTTAACCTTACGGTTAACTCCGCTTTTGCCATTTTAACAGCATCTTTACGCAGTTTCGCTTCAACTGATTTCGTATTAATTCCAAGTTTTTTCGGCATTTTTTAATATCAATTAGTTAAACATTTATGCTATCATTTAATTAATTAGTAACATAGTAATTATAGAGTGTTATAGTATTTACATTTTCACTCAATTTTAAGTAAACAGCACGTGAATAGATAAGCCAATCACAGCGATTCATTCTAACCAATAGTGAAAAATGCAGTTTATATTTAAAGTGCACAAATCATGATTTGCTATTCATTCGTAGACAATGCACTGTACAGTACATCTATTATTTAATGTAATAATTATAGCTTTTTAAACTGCTATTAAAGCAGTAAAGCTCACTCAATAATACTAACACAACAATAACTTGTTGGTCAGTGAATCACTCGCTTTGCACCCAACAATTATAAGTAATGTATGTTATATCGTAAATCATATCCACTATTAATTAAACATTTATCTATTTATTATATTTTATGCGCTTTTACTCGATTGGTATTATTTTATAATTTTATAAATTGTTTGATTATCGTATAAATAGTAATTTGAATGATAATGATGGACGAAAACTCGATGCAAATAAATGTGGCAAACAATCACACTCAACACCAACTCAATCGATTGGATGGCAAAACGGCTAACGAGCGCAGAGTTTTGGCTCAAATTGACATCGAATCAAGAAATATTGTTAAAAATACGAGCAAAACTGAGCGATTCGGGCAAACGCTGAAGACGAGCAAACTTTCAAATGTCAATAATATTGATTTAAGATTAGGTAAAAATAGTTACGTTAATCAGCAAAATGATAAGAAGGGTAGGAAAGAGCCTGTGTTTCAAATATATAACGAAGACTCGCAATGTTTGACTAAAAGTGAATGCGATTCGAAAAATGGAGCGATTAGTTGCGAAAATAATAGGGTTGTGACTGAGCTCACAGACAAACAACAGACTGAGCTAATGGTAGTCGAAGAAGCGGTAGAAGAGGTGGAGATAAGCGAACAAATAAACATTTCGTGTGACGAGTCGTTTATGGCGATCGAAACTGACGACGAGTCGAATAGCGAACAAACCTCTGAAATAGAGATTCGTTTAATTAGTAATGAAGGCAACGCTCTTTTAAATTGTAAAGAATATGCGCTCGATATTCACAATTATTTGCTGTTTTACGAGAGAAAGTTAACCGTTGATCCATTCTATATGTCAAAACAACCGGAAATAAACTCTAAGATGAGAAGTATTTTGGTTGACTGGATGATTGAGGTGACAGATGAATACAAATTGCTTGACGAAACCTTATTTATAGCAGTGAACTGTATCGATCGATTTCTATCCATTATGTCAGTTTCGCGTCAAAGTTTCCAATTGTTAGGAACCACTGCTTTATTTATAGCGTCAAAGTATGAAGAGATATATCCACCAGATTTAACTGAGTTTGTATACATTACCGATGATTCGTACACAAAGAAACAAATACTTAATATGGAGAAACTGGTTCTCAAAGCATTACAATTTGATGTCTCGCCTCCGACTATACATTACTTTTTAGAAAAGTTTGCCATAGATTTATCACTGGAGGCTTCCGTTAAACATTTGGCACAATATCTTTGCTACTTAACACTATTGGAATGCGAGCCATTCTTGCAATACTATGCCAGCGAAATAGCGATTTGCTCCATTCTATTGTCCGCTCACACACTCGGTTGTCATCAATTAATCACTAATCAATTTATTGAGAGCACAACTATGTATCAGATCAAACAAAGCACCGAAGGTGTCAAAGATTTACTTAAAGACCGGCAGTCTTGTATCGAAGCGCTTCATAAGATGCAACATTTCGCTAACTCTCATCCACAACAGTCAATCCAACAAAAATACGCCATCAAAAAGTAAGAAAAAAATTAATTGCATTTATTGTATTATTTGTAATTACGGTACTGAAAAACATTTACTCAGTGTGTTTCGATTGATACGGCAAAAATTTATATTTATCTAACTTAATAAGCTTCACGATTATGTATTATGATTAATTAATCATGTAAATTATTTACAGATACAGCAATGCGTCACTGATCGAAGCGATGCCAAAAACGCCGAAAATTTATTAATTTTTAAATACTTAATTTTGAATCACTTATTTTTTAGACTGATTTTGCATTTGAATGAAAATTGTGTTCATAACTTAATTGTGATAAATGCACGCACGAAATGCAATGCAAATTCCAAAAATTTTAATCTTTTTTTAATAAATAAAAATCAATAACATTTATACTCAAACCCATTTAAAAGTATCAGTGGAATGTGAATTTTAATATTTTCATACAAAAAAATAAATTTCGAATATCGTATTACCTCGCATAACTCGCGATCGCGAGTAAGGACTAAAATTTAATCTAAGTTACTTAAAATTAATCCTTTCTCTTTAATTCGTACTCATTTAATTAACATATAATTTTAATTTTTACTACTATTTTTTAGTAAAATTCTTTTAATTCGCGAGTAAGCTGAAAATTTACTGATTTCACTTAACTCGCGATCGCAAGTAAGACCCGATATTTTTAGTTGCCTAATTTTCCTTACTCGCGATCGCGAGTTATGCGAGGTAATACGTTAATTCATTTCGCTTCTGTCCAATAATAATATATAATAAATTTACAATATGAACAAAATATTTTTTAATACGTAACGTTAAATGTTTTTAATCCAACGGCAAAAAACGAAATTTTACTTAATTAATTCAAGGCTTATCTTATGCCTCATAAGACATATTCGCATAAACTTTACTCGATTTGTAACATTAAATAAAAGTGTGTTTTGTAAAAAGCTTTAATATTATTTTAAAACTTTTCATGTCTAGAATAACCCAAATAAGTTTTAATATCGGTAGTGAATATACAGTACGAGTCATATATTTCATGATTTTTCCTATCACTTGAATTTAATCTTTGTTTTCATTTACGTTAAAAGTTCAAGTTTTACTTCTAAAATCACGATAATTTCTTTGATTTTCTATCGCGCGAAGATTTTTCACGACGAGAGTGTTTTCGTTTTCTGTCCTTTTCTTTTTTGATGTTTATATTAATTTCGATAATTTGTTTGCTACTATCGGTAGTGAGAGGTTTGGGAGCACATCCTTCTTCGTATAATTGTTTAGTGATGTGGTCGGTGTCGTCTTTAAGTTTAGGCAACCTATAGTTAGCGACGTGATCGACACGTATGGTTCGGTTTAATAGTTTGATGCCATTCAAGTTATCGACCGCCAAAATAGTGCTTCTCTGGTCGCCGTAACATATAAAACAAAAGCCTTTCGACTTTCCAGTGTCGCCATCCCTCACCAAATTGATGTTAACCACTTCTCCGTACTGCGAGAACACCGCAATTATGTCGCCTTCGCTTAAGTCGAAATTTAAACCACCGATGAATATCCACGCGCTATCTTTATACATATTATGCCACGAATTCTTCGAATCGATTCCCAGCGATATTTCGCGTTCGTTTAATTTTGTTATATTCCTCACATTACTATTGATAAATAATTATTAATTAATTAATAGATTTCATACATTTAACAATACATACGTTAATGGATTCATTATTTAATATCTAATGTCAATATTATTGGCGCTCAATTAATCTGCGTTTGTGTTAATCATTTACGATATCAAAAATTATTGAAATGTTTGTTGAGATTGTAAATAACGTTTTATTTTTATTGATAATTTAACGAATATTTTATAATCACTACAGTTTTTATACTAACTTAGTTTATATCATTTATTTGACATCTAACAAACGCATGCTCTTTACAGATGTCTAACGTAAGCTTTAAAATTATGTTATTTTATGAGAATAGATATGATGAACAAAAATGCGATGAATAGCTCTGTTATCTGTCAAGTTTTAATTAAGCACAATCTGTGTTTGTAGTTTAAAGTAGACTCCGAAACGGGCGCCAGATTTATCAGGTCTCGGGCCTAAAATTACAAAACTGTTTCGGGCCATGCGTTTTCCTTTATTCACAGAAAGCTCGAAAATTTCTAAAATTCAGTCTAAATACAAAAAATTTACTTTATTTACATAAAATTTTTCTGCTTTTAGAATAAATTTAGTTTATCATACAACTTTATTAGCCAACTTTCCACGCAAAAACAAACGGTTAGTTTATTATTGAATATTAAAATTTCGTTTTTTATTGAAATTCAAGCTATAATAAGTAATAAATTTTTTCACAAGTAAATCGGGCCGGGCTTTAAGCTTTTAAAATTGTCGGCTTTTTTCGTGCTCGGGGGTGTCGGACCAACATTGGGTTCGGGTGTTTCATTTTTTAAGATTTCGGAGTCTACTTTATATCAAATTTAAACAAATGTAATAAATAAAATAATACGTTAACATAAGCACAGTTTTTAAATTTTTAAAGTGGGATGTGGATCAAGCCTAGCAGTTGATTCATCTTAAATTTATACTAATTAGTGGCAACATTTAAGCTCAAATAATTTACGACAATTTAAAGATTAAAACACTTTGAAAATTTAAAAAAATGTCGTTAAAACTGTTCAGTACAGTAACTTGTTTAGCGTCGTAATTGATGTGGTTATGTAGTAACTGCTAGTAAGTGTTAGAGTAGAGGTATTGGCTGTTTAGCATTGATTTTAGGCATACATTGTTTGACATGTGAGGAATTTACGGAATTTTCATAAATGGAGTGCCAATTATTTACACTATTTTTTATTTTTTGATTGCATGTTATAATAACAATTTAGTGCGCATAATATGGTAAAAGTCGCTCTTAAGTCTGTTTTACGCGATTTCCTCAACCATTTTGAAAGATTGGAATCGATTCATAAACTCAATGAAAGTAACGATAATTCGTCATTAGATGAAGATCTTTATCAAAGAGAATTTCAAGCGCTTAAGGAATTAACCGAATCTCTGAAAACTGATCCAAACTGTAGTTCGCAAGAAGGAGAACGTGATGTTAACAAACGGAAAAACAGATATAAAGATATATTGCCATGTATTGACATTAAATTGATTGTAAACATATAATTGTAATTTCTTAATGCTTTTCATTGCTTTGTTATCACAGATGATCGAAGTCGAGTGATATTATCGGAGTATCCAGGAGTTCCAGGCTCTGATTACATAAATGCGAATTACGTTCGTGGCTCGTCGTCGTCCACAAGAGCTTATATTGCATCGCAAGGTCCGCTTCCTAATACTGTGGTCGACTTCTGGCGAATGATATGGGAGTGCGATGTGTCTGTTATTGTTATGGCGTGCAACGAAAGAGAGGCCGGAAAGTATAAGTGTGAGTCGTATTGGCCTCAGGATAATGAACACGAACAACAGTATGGAAATATTAGTGGTAATGATTATATGAAATTATGTGATGATAACTACCCTATTTTTAACTAACGTATATGCTTTAACTTTATTACTTTAGTTGAATTAGTGAAGTGGAGGCAAGTTTGTCCAGACTTTTTAGTTCGAACATTAAAAGTGAAATCAGACAGTAAAGAGCGTACAGTTTGTCAATTTCATTACCAGTCATGGCCTGATCATGGAGTGCCAACTTCTGTTCATCCGATACTAGAGTTAGTGAGACTTATGCGTGACGTTCAGGCATCCGAAGCGCGACCAATACTTGTTCACTGTAGTGCTGGATGTGGTCGAACCGGAACTATATGTAGCATTGATTATGTTTGGGCTTTACTAAGAACCGGAAAATTAAGAGATGGTGAATACTAATTAGCAAATGACTGATACTTATTAATTGTAATTTTTAAAATAGATTTCAGTTTATATAAAATAATAAACGAAATGCGAAAGCAACGGATAGCTATGGTTCAAACGCTCGAACAATACATGCTCTGTTATAAAGCTGTTGCCACACTTTTTGAGCAACAATTAAAAATGATAGACACACACACTTATGAAAATATAGACGAAGATGGAGAACCTATTTTTATTAAAGAATTTATAGATAATGATAATTATTCAAGTTTGACAAGTAGTTTAGAAAATGATGATGTGCTCAAAATGAATAAAAAAGATAAAATTGATGTTTTTTCAAAAGTGCAAAACTTTACGAAACATTCAAATATTCCAAATAATAATAGTTTTATATCAGCCAACACTCAAACCCATTGCGATGAAGTGAGACACGAAAAATTGGTGGGAAAGGCAACTGTTATTCGTCGTCCAAGTATTGCCAAACTTAAAGCTATATTCGAAAATCAGGCTCAAGTTCTATTAGATCCACCTTTAGTGAGATCTAAATCTGCTATTAGTAATCTTCAAAGAAGTCATAGTATTAAAGAAATGCCAAGAAATTTCCGTTCTATGGTTGAATCAAATAGTAATGAATTTTATCAAAATACAAACGAACCAATATATGGTGAACAGCACATGAATTATCAATCAAACAATTCAAACAATGAATCAAGTGATGAAGATTCGCATTTATATGTAGAATATTCAGTGCCATCACAAAACAGCGATCATTCTGTTCAAATTAATCAAAATAAAAAGCACAACGAATCACCATTTAATTCTCATATCTACTCACCATTAAGTGATGAAAAATATTATTCCATAAATCAACAGCAACAACATATTCGTGCAAACAATAATCATATGCATAAACAATTACCACAACCTCCTCCAAAGCCTCCGCGCACTTACCAGCACGTGGTTCGCGATTCACCAGCTAATTATGTGCCAAATTCTTTGGATGGAAGGATGAACCGTTTAGTTTCGGTTGCATTACCGCGACGTCAACCTAATGTCAGCACAAATGTTGATAATAGACAAAATGAATTGGGAAGAAGACATATATCTTCGCCTAATTTAGTGTCTGATTCATTAATAGTTAATAATAATGTAGAACAATGTAGTAATTATAACGCTACTAAAGTGATTAACTTATCAAATACTAATATTTACGAATCAGTTTTACCTAATTTCGCAAATCGAAACTTAAGTCAACAAATTGAAAACAATTATTCGGGACAATATATAGATGTAATGAAAATGAGAAATGGTGACATTAATAATGTCGCGCCACAATCACACTCACAACCACAACCATTACCGCACTCACAATCACAGCCACAACAACCCCCTCTTTATAACACCATATACTGTCGTCCAGGTTTTTTGACTGTTCCTAATGTTCGTCACGTTCCACTTACATCTAACCAAATGCAATGCACATACGGTGCATACAAACCGAATAACTATGAAAATATTTACACTTCACTTAATAATGCGAACGAAACTCGTATTAAGGATAAGCATAAAGTTAAAAGCTTGAAAAGTAGTGACAAAATTTCTTCAAATTCGTATGGTAGTGGTAGTGAACAATTATCTAATCACTCTAAACTAGATAAAGATAGAAAAGAAAATAATTCAAATTCCGTGTCGAAATCTAATCAAAAAACTGACGCTAACAAAAATATTAATGTAAATTCTAGTTCTTTGTATTCTGAATCCAATTCAGGAAGGTTTACAAAGTTTACCAATGCGTTTAAAGGATTTCGATTCAAATCGACCAAAAATAAGAGCAAAATTAATCCTAACGCAAACAATATATCTCAAAATAATAGCAACGGTACTTCATTTTTACATAAAAGTTTCCAATTCATGTTTAATTAATTTGTTTGATTTTTAGGCACAACTATTTCACGTCCACCTCATTCTCATCGATTTTCTCCGCCAACTCAATGGACACAAGTATAACAAACATTTAAACTATTTTTTAGCTAAAATTATTAATATAACTTACTGTATATGATATTAAAAATAATAAAGTCATGTTATTATTAATTTTTTAAACATTTATATTGAAATATTACTAAACGTGTTTAAACGTGCAGTAAACATATTATTAATATAAGGTTTAATTATTTTATGATGATATACCTGGTTTTACAGAGAATGTTCCCACAACTGTATGTTAATGTGTATAAAAGTAAAATATATTTGACTAATTTTTTTAACGTATCTCGCCATTACTCGCGCGTGTAACACATTTGGGCAATTAAAAAAATTCATCATTACTCGCGCGCGAGTATAGTGAATATTTGTAAAACTCATTTTACTCGCGCAAAAATTTTTATTTAGTAAAGCTTTAAAAATTATTCTATAGTATTAATATGATTACTATCGTTTTCAGAGTCTTCATCAGTCAAATATGTCGGTTCAATTTCTAATCCTAAACATTCATCTTCGAGGAAATATTCAGAGAAATGTTCTTTTGACATGACATCTCTCAATAAATGATTATATTCTTCATAATCGCTGGAAGTTATGCCGCAAAGTTTAACTAAATTTTGAAATGTAAAAAATATTTTTAGACTAGAATTATTTTTAATAATAAGGGAAACACGATTTTTTAATCATGTTTATGCTGTCGGTTTATGATTTCTATCAAATAATTTTTAACATTTTTATCGACAGTTTAGCAATATTTTAAATAACGTTAACGTTTCGGCGACGAACTCTAGCCATCATCAGGCGACTTATTACACCGAAAATTTTTTAACAAAAAAATCACTTTAATGTACAACTAACTAATATGAGCACTAAATAAAATGAAATCAAACTATTATTGAGTTGTTGCTAACGCTAGTTGTTTATTATTTTAGTCTAAAAATTTTTGGACTGAATAACTATTAAATAAAAGTAATACTTAGGGATCGGAAATTCCTGGATAATACCGCTTTTCTCCTTTGCTTATACAATCGGGAGGTTTTTAATATAATATCT
>JAQIVF010000947.1:0-16748 GCA_034698365.1 Steganacarus magnus
GCATTCAAAAGGTCAAAATAATTAACATTACCGAACCGACACTGAATGTTTAATGACAAATATTTGATATGATTATTGCATCTTTCGGCCAATTTTATTAGACTATCAGTTATGGTTATTATTGAAACATGAAACTACGTAAACAGTGAGCGATAAGTTTACTAAATTATTCAATTCGGATATTTTTGCCATGAAATGATCACAGTTGCTGTCATCCAATTGAGTTTCGAGTGCAGTGATTGTATCGCAATAATTCGCCACAAATCTCTCCATCCAAACCCTGTCCTCACAACCACTCAGTTTTCTAAGTTCACGCAAATTCGGCACTAGTTTCGTATCACTAGTGGTATCGATTAATTCATTTAACCATACATTACTAATCGACACTATATTTGTGCAATAACTTTGTATATGCTTGTAGTTTAGGCCAAACCTTTCAATACAACGCAATGTTTTGCCGAACTTTAATCCAAACTGCGTTAATATATCACTAGAAATTGGATTCATTGTGTAAAACAATTTGAGTGATACTAATTGGTCACAATTGTCAACAATCATACGTAATAACTGGTCATACGATACATCTCTTGAATAATAGTCTCTGATATGAATGCGATTAATTTTCGGACATTTCTGTAAAACGCGTTCAAAATTACAGATTCTTTTATTCATTGTTGAATTGTATGAGAAATCATATAATTTATAGCCATATAGACTATCAATAATGTTGTCGTCTTCATTGGCGTGTGTCTCGAAAACAAGTTGTCTGTTAAATATGGTTGTTTTGAATTGTTTCGAAACGCATTCAAATTTTATTTTGTTCTCAAATGTTAAATACTGTAATATGTGTTCACACAAGTCATCGCCAAACCGATCAAAACTGTTACGCCTGTAACCATTCGACAATATATTGCTATCAGTATTGCCACAAACCTTTCTTCTTTTAATAGTTTTACTCATTTTAAATAAATATTGTTAAACCTGAGTATAAAATCTCACAACAATTAACACAACAAAACGAAGTACTACTAAATACTTTGTGTAACGTTTAAGTTATTTAATCGCTGATGAAATACTGTACTTGTATTTGCATGCATTTAACGTTTAAAAAACCAAACAATGATGACGTCTTAAGCTTTTTTATGTTACCGAACATGTGTTTCACAGTGTTATACGATGTTATACTGTTGTATTGATACGAGTCAGTCATATGTAGACATCCAATAGCGCTATAAATAGCGAAAAAAATTGAGTAAAATAGCATTAAAAATAGAATTTATTATTTTTAATAATTAAAGAAAAAATTAATATTTTAATAAAAAATATTTTTTATTGAATATTATAAACTTACAAAGTTGCAATAATTTTCAAACTTTTTATATAAAATCAAAATATTTATGGGAATTATCCTTTATTTTTCAAATTTTTTTGGAGCCATAGAAAAATTCATCGGAATTTAGCGATAGTTTTTTTATTAGCTTACTTTGATTTTATATCAATGAGCTATTATATTTGGGATGTCCGTCTGTCTGTCTGTTGTTTTTTTGATAGGACGCTTTTTTGGAAAAAAGATTTATTGATAGGAGGCATTTTTGGTTAAAAATTTATTGATAAGAAGCTTTTTTTATTGAAAAAAATTAATTAATAGGATGTTTTTATTCTGAAAAATTTTTAATTTTAAGAAATTTTATATAACAATATTTAAGTTTCAATTGTTTTTTGATAGAATTTTATTGTTGTGTAAAAAGTTTTTCTTAGCAGTTTTTCTCTTATACAACTATAAAACTTATTTTGCGCGTTATTATACTTTAATTAACACTTTATTTGAATTTAAATTAAGTTGGATTTAATTATACGTTAAGTAAACATTATTTTAATATCATGTATAATTGTATTCGAGTTAAATCTAAAAGAAAAGTATTATCTGGCATTGAGCAAAAAAAATGGCAAAAAATTTTCAAATCTGGAATTTAATAAGGTGTTCGTGTTTTTTTCCAGATTTTATAGGGGAATAGACCCAAGGCAAACACAGCTTTGTGTAATTAGGTTATAATTAAAGGATCTATTGGTTTGGTTAATAACGATTTATTCAAATCCTTAATTTTATCGAAGTCAGATAAAAAATAACCACCTTATAAAGGTTTTTATAAATAAATTTTAAATTTTATATTTGAACTTATTTACAAAATTTGTATTACTAAACATGTAAATGGTTTAATGGTTTACCCATGGATTGATTTTGTTTTGTTTGGGATGGTTTAAGTTATTAGATAAGGGTTTGATTTTTTAAGGTTTGACAAATGTCGAAACAAAAGCACCTTTAGTTATAATTAGTGATGAACATCAGCTCGAAATCAAGATATTTAGCTAAGCTGATTTAAAATTCAGCACAAAACCAACCGAGATGATCTGGAACATGTCGGAGCTGAGCTGAGCTAATGACCTGGAATTTTTAATAAAACACATTTATTTTTTCTAAATTCACTTAAAACAATTGATAGAAAATTAATTTAAGCGTTCACAATACGTTACTAATATTAAAAAGTAAAAAATAATCAATTACTGTTATAAAATTTAAAAAAAAATTGTCGAAATAATCATAAAACTTAAAAAAATTCTATTTTTCACAAAGATTTTTGAGTTTTCAGCTCACTCCTTTATCTTGAGCTAAAAGCTGAGCTGAGCTTGTTTTCTTGTGAGCTGAGCTGATATATTCAGCTCTAAAACTTAAATATTTATTTATATGAGAATTTATTTATTAATAATAAGTCCAATAATTACAATTATTTCATTCATTTTTAATAATAAGTTTTAGTAAATGCAAAATATTATTCAAGCATTAACATGATATAAATAAATTAATATATTTGTTTTTTTTCAATTCAACTCTAAATTAATTTTTGTCGCTAAATATTTTATGCAATTAAATAATTATATTATTTTACTTTTAGTAATTAGCACGACGTTTACTAATGCCACGATCGTTAATAACCGCGAAATAAACGTTATACACGATACTTATAACGACTTTTATAGCGCAGATTCAACTGAAATCAATTTCCATTTAGAAGATTCAAAAGTTATTTCGAGTTCATTCAGAAGACTAATTTAGAATTTATTTTATGTAGAAGACTCTTATGCGAGAAATGTAAAATTTATTTCCAGTAATATCACTCGTCTGCAAATCGTTTCATCTATTTTAAAAATGATTCAGAATTTAAATCGAGTATTATAACAAATCTGAGAATAGAATCAAGTGATTAAGAAGAATCATGAATTAAATTGAGTTCTATCGTTAATGTGCTATGGAATGGTTCGACATTTATCGACCTCAAAAGTAAATAAACGATTAGTGATCTTTAATTATAAATATAACTTATTAAATATTAAGTTTTGATATTTTTAACAAATTTTTAGTTTAAATTTATTAATTAATAACTGATTTTGCGAAGATCTGTTAAGTATACCAGTAAGTTATAAACTGGCCAGACATATGGAATAGCGGAACCATTGTTGTAATAATCTTAATAATTTACTATTCTTAGTTTTTGTTTAATTAAGAATTTAAAAGGTTCAATTTTTAGGGATTTATTTTTTCAACAACTGGTTACCAGTATTCTGAACAACTAACTAAAGCTGAGTATTTCGCTTAAACTTTGTGTTAGTTGATTTCTATTTAAAAGTTTATTAAGGATCATAGTTAAAGTTCTTGGTGTGGGGTCCACTCCAGATTATTTGGGAGGGAAGGCAGTTAACTTACACCAGATTTAAATGACAGTTTCATTTCTACAGGTGATCATGTTTTCCATATATTCTAGTTTAGTAAACCAAAGACAAGACAGCCCTATGTGTAATCCGAGGTGAATCGGTTATAGTTAATCAGAAATTAGTAATAAGCATTATAATTGCCTATTTATATGTGAATTTATTTTTAATCAAAAGTCTCCAGTCATTCTATTTTTTATCTTTTGGTTTTAATATTAAGTTTTTCTAAGCTTTTTTTTCTATCTCAACTCTAATTTAATTGTTTTCTTTGCAAAATTCGGCATCTATTTCGAGTGATTTCACTGGACTGCATCTCGAATCATCTCAATTACGCGAATTACAATTTATATCGAGTCCTATCGTTATAAGTCTGCTAATTAATTAACGCTAATAACTCAGTCGAGTTTTGGCCCTCGTTGTGAGCAGTTAAATATTAATAAACGATTTGTATTTTATTAAATGTCGGTTTACTTTATTTAAGTTATTGTGAGTGCGGTTTCAAATCACTAGTTATGAGATTGACATACAGGCAATGATATTAACATTTACCGTCTATTAGTAGAATACATGTATGCGTTGATTGATAATAGGATTGTGATTACATTGAGCTCAATAACTCGTAACTCGTGCACGTTTTAGTTTCCCAAAAAATTTTAAAGAAACAAGAAAGCATTATAATTTAATGTTTAGCTCAATTTAGAAAAAAAAATTATCAGCTCAAATGCCATAAATCTGAAATTTGCAGCACAAGTTCGAAGTAATTTAGCTCATCTTATTATCAATCGAGCCGAATCTAAAATCATCTCAGCATTTTATAAATGTTTTTGATTAAATTCAACTCTCAGATCAGCTCAGCTACAGATCTAAATTTAGGGCTTATGCCCATCAGTAATTATTTGATACCTTTTGGACTTATAAATTAAGTAAACATTAATGCACTTAAAAATATACGATACAAATTTTATTCTCTAAATCAAAAGAATAATTTGTTTTGTTAAAAATTTTGAAAATAAATACATTTTTTAAATTGTTTTTATAAATTTAATTTTTTTAAAATCAAATTGAACTTAGTTTTTTATAAAATAAAAATATAATATATCTTTTTATAATTAATTTGTAGATAATGTATATATATATACTTACAGGCGGTAGTAAACAATAAAATTGAGCGCATTTTCTTCCGTTTAAATTATTGTTAACTGACTTAATATAAAATTAAAATAAATTATGTGTACAGGTATGCATAAATTCTGAGACGTTTAATACCTCACATTTTTTTAAGTCAAAGAGTTTTTTAAATTTCATCATTACTAGATCTTTTATAATTTATTAAAGTTTGTGTGAACTTATTTTTTTTAAATTGAATAAATTAATTATTTTAATAACATTTTAAAACTATAATCGGATTGTTGTTGTTGTTGTTTACGGATAATTAACATAAGTGATAACCGGTACTAACTTATTTTTGTTGTCGCGATATTCTAACAGACTGATCACAATTTCAAAATATATAAAGTGATAACATAAACTATTGAATATTGGGATTTATAAAAATGAATTTTTTAAAGCTTCATTCAAATAATTAAGTTTCTATTTTTATTATTTTTCTAAATTATTTGAATGAAGCTTTAAAAAATTCATTTTTATAAATCCCATATATTCAATAGTTTATGTTATCACTTTATATATTTTGAAATAGTAATAGAAACTGTGCATAAATTGCATAGTGTAACGAAAAATTTCAAATATAAAAGTTGTTCCTGTAGTTCTTGACATTGTGGTAAAATAATAAAAATTTTAAGCAGTTCTGCAGTTCTGCGCATGAGCCGCATGTAATTTTAAAATTATGAATCAGTTTTTATGGATACGTATTACAATAATGAGCATATGCTCGAGACTTATTGTACTCGTAATAAATGTTTAACAAAGTCTAACACACTAATAACAAGTAATACCAGTAATAATAATGAAACTATTTTAAATTAAATTCTACTAAATACTGACTTCATTGAAGTTAATTCCAGCCAATTTGATAATTTTCTTCGATTCACGGTTTAGATTAGCGCCATAAAGAGTAACATTGGTTCCGCCACTGTGTGGTCCATACGGAGAATTATTGCAAATTAGCTTTGTTACTAAAGATTTAACGCTTACTTGTGACTTAACTGAGTGGATAGACGTCAAAACAATTATTATATGAAGAAACATTGTAAACATGTCTGAAACAGTGATACAAAAAAAATTGAAAAACACTATTTGAATAAAATCATATCTTTAATGCATTTAATAGTATTTAAATGATTTATCATAAAATTAATTTCTTTATTCTACATTTAAATTAATTACAAGCTGTTCTCATTGTTTAAGCCTAACTTTTATTTTGAGTGTACTTTGAACTGACGCAAAACTCAGTTAATGTTTATTTTTGTATTTTATGAGAACTTTTATTAATAAAAAAAATTCGACATTAAAGCGATAAGGCATTTCTGTGTCTGAATGTATTAAATAAATAATAATAACAAATTTTTTAATATGAAAATTATTTTGAATTTTATCTCTCATGTAACGCAACATTACATCACATTAATTTATTAAAAAGTAAAAAATAAATAATATGATTACAGTTATTAATTAAAATCTAATTCTGAGATTAAATCACTTATGATCAAACTTTATATTTATAATAATAATTTAAAAATTTCATTTATTTTTTAGTAAAATATTATGTTATTAAATGCATTTTATTTTACTTTAATAATACACAAATCACTGTTTAATAGAAATTATTATAGATATAATGTTTGACATGATAAAACTTTTCTAAATCACTTTAATTAAAGTTGGTAATGTTAACTGACATGCAATGTTAAGATAAAAAAAATGATTGGGTATATAAATACTTATTGTCTCGATTAATTATTATCTATTGTTAACCGAGAATTGTCTGTGCGAAACTGTATGCTTGACAGTCAGTTATGCGTTAAAATTGCAGATTTTGGAGATTCACGTGATGTTTATGAAGTTATTTATAACAGAAGTGAAAATTGCCAGTGAAATGGATGTCACCAGAGAGTCACAGCATCTAACACAAAACCAAAGGATGTACAGATGAGACTGGTGTCAGAAATTATTTTGGTGTCCCAAGTGGAGAAGATGATTATACAAATATTATGCAAAAGTTAGCGAATGGCATAATAGCATTAACTCTTATAAAGTATTCAAAAGCAATGATTAATAAGTATAAGTAATAATAAAAATGTAATAACTATTAGTAATTTAAAAAATAGAATAAGTGACTAATACAGCGATGTGATTAGTAGGTCACATACACTACATTATTGTTTGAAAGAAAATGCGAAAAATAACATTAAATTACTAATTAATTATTTACTATAATTAAACAAATATCAGTTTTGCACTTAAAGTATTATATTTTTGATATTAATGTATTTGCAATGTAATTTTTATTTGCCATTATTATATACAATATAACTAGATACCCAATAGGAATTTTTGTAACATTTATAACATTCTTAAAAAAAGACCTCCAATCATAAACCATTTAGACCAAATTCATGAATTTGTAAACCGTTTTCATTGTAGATAATCATTGTATTAAAACTGCGAATAGCACTCATTTCTTGTTAACGCATTGAAAAATATTCATTCAAATACATTCGAGAGTGACATTATTACCAAGATATATACACGTTACACAAATTAACTTTATTAACATATCTAGGATCATTATTATTATATCAATAATTAAAAGCATAGTTTTTATCATTATTACTTATTCATAATATATTTTGCAATGAAAAAATGATATCTGACATAAGTATTAGATTCAAAATATTAATCAATTTATTATTATAATAAGATGAAATAGAATTCAAGATTGAATTTTCTTATACCATCTCTGTTAGGGTTATATGCAATATACTTTTTTGATATAAATAAGTAAGATATTTAGAATCCAAAAATAACCATGAGATTGATATAGACTTTCATAATTTAATATTAGTTATATGAAGTTATACTAGTTGCAATAATAAGCTTAATCGTTATATTATGAAGAAATAATAACTTCAATAGTTGAATCTAGGAACAGTGTGGTACAGTCTGCCTCAGGACACAGTCAACTAAACTGTATACTTGATTTTACAGTCTGTTTGATCCACTAGTCAAGTTTACTACTTTACTGTTCTTGAACAACTGTCCTTAATTAATAACTACATTCGTATTTCAACAATATAAAAATTATAAACATTTTGAAATAATCTGGTTTTTTTACATATAACATTTTCATAAAAATTCACATTATTTACAATTACAGACTAACTTATATTGTTTGTGTTCTCATAAATCACAAGATTCCATATATTTGAAACATAATTCACATTTTTTATGTTATTTGAAGTCACAATATAAGTTTTGTACAAAAATATTTCAATAAAGTAATATGTAAACATTCCGATGATATCACTGTTGCTGACCAAAAATAAATAATGTCTTGTTGGTTTGTTTCTTTCGAAGCTTTTCATTCTCTTCGATTAATGTTTCTTACCATTTTAATAAACCCTCATTATCGTTCATAAGTTCTTTTATCATTATTTTCTTACTTCTACACGACATATCATCGATACATCTAAACATTTCGGCTGCATTTTTAAAAATACTAACTCGCTTCCTATAATTTCACCGAGCTTTAAATAGTGTACTTCAGCCACTGTTTGACGGTTTAGGTTCCTCTTTACTGGTCTCTTTAGTTTGTTCTTCCACTTCAATGTTTACGTTACTGTTTATCTTGTCTTTTAAGTCCCATTTTATCTCTTCATTTCATGAACGACAACTTCCCTTTCATTTATTTTATAGTCATGTTCATTAACTTTCTTGTCAAGTATGCTGTTATTCAAATCACTCAAAATCTTAGCATATGACTCAACATCATCATCATTAGTATAAACAGTAATCATGTTCAAAAATTTCATATCAAACGTATCAGACCTCTCATACGGCATCACATATCAAATTCCATTCATCATCAATACACATTACATTTAATTTGTTCTCATTTGTTTCGTCCATGTTATTAGTATTTTTCGGTGTTAAGTGCACACAGCCAAGCAAATTTACTCATCCTTAGTACACACCGCTCTTGTCTCAACCACCACTGCTAGTTTTAAAGTTGGGCGTTAGCCTGATTATCGCCACTGTTACTACTATTACTTTTGATACGTAATCCTTACAACCTACTTCCTCCGCTATTAACATCGTCACTTCTAAATCGAATATCAGTACGAGCTTCGATTAACCTCTATCGACAACTCCACTACAAGTTTATATCTACCGACCCCGACTTTATAACTTCGCCACAATATCGCTAAAAGTTAAATAAAAAAACTCGTTTTCATTTGAAAGTAAATTGTGTCCATATAATGTGTCATTAATTTAATAATTCACCCCTAATAATAATTCCCCGCACAATCAAGAAAAAATATAACTGCTAACTCCACTATTGTAGTGTATGCGTGAGTAGTAGAAGACACGCAGTAGTGATTCGGCGTTAACGCTGGCTCACTACTGAAGAGTAATAACCGTTGAGGTCATTGACTGAACGTGGCTTACGAAGAATAATTACCACAAGAACACACGAGAGTGAAAACTATGTTATGTATAGCACACACTTAACATAAGAAAAACGACAGCAATTGCGATACGAAAAATATATTTATTTTACATTGAAAAATGCAATACAAGAGAACGTGGTATACAATGCAATGAATAACAATAAGTGAATACTAATAAGTCATAAGTAACTCATAGTACAAAGTAATAAGTAATCGGTAAATATTAATAAAAGTAATGACTAATAGATATAATTATTAAGAAAGTATTGTAAAAGATTAATAGTCTGATGTGCAATAGTGTAGTGACTAAAGCACATACACTACAACTATTAATTGACCATCGAAGGCACGGACGCCATTTTATAGTCTTACTGAATTCAAGTTCAAAATTTTAATTGAATTTCAATTCACGTCTCAAATCAGAATGATATCGCTATCATTCACTCATATATTTTACATTAATAATCATTGCTATTTGTTAATAAATTTATATCCTTAGTCTTTCATTATTTCATAACATTTATAGTTAGCATTTATTATTTCAAAACATTGACACTTTTCATAAAATATTCTTTACATTTTAATCTCAACGTCTACAATATTTAAAATAAAACATCTTAGGATTTATGTTGAACATTCTTCGATCAGTCAGTCGATGTAACGGTCGATCGTTTTGGTTATTACTTGGCGTGGGGTTGTATCGCATTTATGTCTGCAGTATTTTCAATCCCGAGTTTATATCTCGTGAAACACTCTCCCACTCAATATTTCGGTCAAATTTAGTCACAATAACAATGATTATTGTTATTATATTCATTGTTTTGACCTATTGTGCAGATATACAGAGACAAATCACTCGCGCCACAGACGAAAAGTGTGACATATGGCTCAAACCTGCGAAAGTTATTCGGTGAGTAAATAACTTGAAATTAATTTTTATTGAATTACCCATATAAAATATAAATTATATTTCTATTTATTTGTGTCTAACTTTTCCAATATCAATGCCAGATATGTGGATGAGTTTGTTGTCACTCATTCCACAATTCTTCTGTACTCTGGTTTTTGGGGAATCGCTCGTAACTTGAATTACACGCTCGAACTGATGTCGGTTTTGTCAAATTATTGTTTGCCGTCACAGTTTTATTGCAACTCTATTCCGTATTTTTATATCCTATTCGAAGTATTAGTATTAGTAAACCGGTTATTACGTGATGAAAATCGGTGTTCTAAGAAATATGGAAAGTTTTGGTGGCCATACTGCAAACAAGTGCCGTTTAGATTAATATCGCATAAGACTGGTATGTGGCAAGCTATGGAGGAAAACTCTGCCAACTTGGTCACCGGTGTCTGTGTCAACAAACATTTGTTATAAAAGGACCTCTGGGTATGTCTCAAGCATGCTTTCGCAGTCAGATAGTTGGTTGGTGCGTCCGAGCGGTCGGTGGCTAGTTCAGGAACAAGTTTAAGCCAACTTGCTCACTGGTGTCTGTGTCAACAAATCACTAATATTTAGCGACAACTGTGTATGTTTGTATCTGGCGTTAGTAGTCAGCTAGTTGGTTTTGCTTCCAACATTTTATTACGTCCTTTTTTGACATTAAATTTTATAATCTTATGTGAGTATATCATCTAGAGTGACAAAAATTGAACAAAAATATTTTTTTATTTAGTTTTTTAAAATAAAATATTCATTTTGTCTAGAAATGTGAACTCGCTATGAATGTGTGGTTCTTGTTTGCTGCAAAAGTAATATATTTTTTGAAAAAAAAACATTTTAAACATATTTTATTAAAGATATATTATAAATCTATCCATTTTTTCAATTCCAATTTAGATTAAACATGAAATTAATAATAATGGTTCAAAGGTTCGCTATTATTATTTTACAGTTTATAATAATTAGTAAAACAAAATAAAACTTAGATGAATAATATTTCCATTTTTGTTAAAAATTATTTTATTCATTGTTAATATAGCGCGAAGTTACTTATTTTAATGTATTAAGACTATTCAGACTATTGTTGTAATTTATATATAGCAACGAAGAGATAGACTTCTTTGGATTTAGAGGAATGTGAACACAGGACAGACAGAGATTGTCAAATACATAAACTATATATATATATAAATAGAAAAAAACAGTATTTTGAATATAATTTAAGAATAATAAAGATTATATAATAACACTTTGTAATAATTTCTATAATGTTTTTGTAAAAAATAAAAAACTTAATGAGATACAAGTAATCGAACGAAATTTGCATTGTATCGCTTCAACAATTTGATAAAAATACATTAAAATATTTTTTCAAATTTTTATCATATTTAATTCTGGCAAATATAAAAAATTATGCACAAAAATCTCTGCAGTGACTATTATGGCAATCATTGTTTTCCTTATTTTAATCAGAATCATGTCATTTTGGTCATCAATATTTCAAATAACTTTTAATTGAAAATTTATTAAAATAACGCATTTTTACACCAAATTTATTATGTAAATTATTAAATCAAAATATTACGAGAAAAAGGTTTTTATTATAAATCTTTCATAAAACTATTTAAAATATATGCGGTATTAATCTATAAGGCATTAGTTTGCAATATTTAATAAATCGCATAAATAACAGCTTTTACTGAATTTGGAACAGGTTTTAAACAGTTGAAAAATCAATGAACAGAGCTTATTCTTATTGAATGAAGCGATAATTAGTAAATTTTAGTAAATATAATATTATATATTTGTTAACTTGCTATTATAATTATCACAATAATAAATAAAGTTAATTAATGACTATTTATATATAGATATACTCTTCAATTCAATTTAATCATTCTCACTATTTTACTAATAATAGCACAATTCATGACATATTTTTATTATATATAACAATAATAACGCCACACAAAACCAAAAATATTTCATATTATTATTATTTTGCCATTTTATATCTGAAAGCAAAAGCTGTTGATTATAATTAATTATAATTAGATAAACAGTTATTCTACTGATAAACATAATATAGTTCGAGTCTCTCAAAGATTCATGCCTCTGTGCTACAGTCAATCGAGCATAAAAATATTAGAAAATTCTATATATGCTTCTGATATAAATCGAAATGGTCTTTAATTAATTAATTAATGAGACCAACAAATAGAATGTAGACTGAACTTAAATTAAGGTAAATTAAAAATATTTTAATAGCGGATAAATAACAGCAATTTATAATTTGATTATGCGATTTATTCTTTAAAATTTTTTAGTCTCAATGAATAACTATTAAATTCGCATAAATACCAGTATTAACTAAATTTGGAATACAGTTTAAAACAGTCTAAAAATCATTCATTAAAATGTCATTTTTAAATTTAAAAATTGGATAATTAGAAAATATTATTGCTTTCAATTTTATTATATTTATCTCAAAACATGCTTTTATAATTATCACAATAATAATTAATGTGAAATATTCACATTTTATATATACAAATACTCTTCACTTAAAGATAAATCGCAAATTTTTTTTAAAATAACACAATTAATCATATTTTTATTATAAACACCGATTGTCATAACGAGACATAAAACAAAAATAGTTCAAATTAATATTATATTGCCATTTTATTTTGCAAAAGCTGTTAACTACGATTAATTACAATTAGATAAACAACTATTCAAATGATAAACATAAACCACCACAGACAGAGTCTTTATCAAAGTCATTCCTCTGGCCAAAAGTCTTTCGAGCCTAAATATTTTAGTGAATTCTATCTGCTTCTGATAAAAATAGAAATTTTTGTTTAATTACTTAACTAATGAGACCAACAATTAGGATGTAGACTGAAACTTAATTAATGTAAAATAAAAATACTTCAATACTAGTGTATGTGAATAAATCAAAACAAGTGAATCAGATTCGTCTCGAAAACAGTCGAGCGATACAATTGAAAAGTTTAAATTTGACGCGTGTTCGCAAGAGTGTGACTCGATTATCAATTAACAAATTAAATAATCGATAGGTGGAGTGCATTGATGTCGAAATGGATGATAGCATGTAATTACTACTTTAACCAAAATTACCAGTAAATATAATAGTACGATTAAAAAAAATCACAAAAAATTATTAATTAGCGGCGATACCACTATTATAAATAAGATATCCATAAATGGAATTACAGCTTAATACCATAATAGAAATTTTAATTTCAACCTTATGTTTAAACCGATTATTATTATTAAAGCACGGAATATATTTTGTTATCTTAGGCCAACATATGTTATATTATATTTACTAAAAACGGTCAAAATATTTAATTAATTTTTTTTATTTCTTCGCTTATATTTAACATAAACGATAATTATTAAAGTAAGTATTTTTTCAAAATTATTTTTAAAATTTCAAGTTTAATAAAATCGCATCAATTTTAGACGATAATTTTTTGTTGTTGGGTTAAAAGTATAGGGCCCTCGAAAACTTAACAAATTTTACGGCAATTTAGCTATTATCTTGAAATTTTTAAAAATATTTTATATTTATTTATTCGTTAAATATTTATTTATATTTACTTATAAAATCTACAAAATGAATTATTTTATGCCGATATGTTCACAAAAATTTTATAAGGTAATAGTGTTGCACAGCCAAGAATATTTTTTTATGTAAAAATCCGTGCTTTAATTATTATCAAACAAAGATTGTTGTGACGAGTAATTATTTCCAAACACTTGACTTCAATTATAGCATCTAATAAAAAGAGCACCAATACCTTAAACAGTTCTTTAATTAAGGCAAGATTTTATGACCTTTTAGCCTTCACATACTTATGCTATTAAGAAATTATCTTCCCATATGCATCAAAAATTCACATTTTAGTTAAAGTGAAGTTCAGATGGTTCCAGACTATTCAAAATAATTAGTGTGAGTGAGATAATAGTAAAAAGAAAGAAAAAGAAATAAGGAATAAAGAGTAGAGATAAGCATTTTAACAATTCTGATATGACTCTTAACTTTTTAATGTTTAACCAATTTGTGTAGAAATTGTCTGAAATTGTTAAAACATTTCTAAATTAAGGCTAAAAAAATAGTTAAGAATTAGTGAAATTTCTTCACGATTAACAGATGCTCATCTCTATTAGAGATACAGTTAGTAATTCTTATTTAAAAATAAATATAGAATAGCTTACGTTCGCGATTATTGATTATAACAGTTAAATCATCGTAAATATTTTTTAATGTGAATACTAAATAACAGCATATTATTATCAAACAACTAAGTGCTAAAAAAAGTATACGAAAACAGACGATAGCAGAGTATAAGTGGATAAACAGTGATAAAAGAAGAATTGGTTCAAAGAATGCCATATATGTGACTGTAGTGTACAAAATTATAGTCATTGAGAAAAATGTGGACTAATAAAGCGAGTGTCGAATAAAACCAACATAACTCGAAATTACATAATTTTCGATCACCGATTGTATTGGTTATGTCTCCTAATGTTGCGATTATCCATGGTTTGTCTATAATCGCTAACATAAACGATCGAATAGAGAGACAAACCAAGATTATGATTTTAATCCATGCCATCAGTATCACTTTATTATCTCGCGTACCATTTAAATAGTCGACATATGATTTAGAACCAGGAAAATATGCAGTTTTAACAAATCTTTCGATATCTATAATATCGATCAGTATGTTTCGTTTATTAGATTTGTTGTCCGCATTTTCGCGTTGCATTTCTATAGGAAAAGACTCTATTATTAGCTTACGCATTATTATTATGAAAAATATTGTGAAAAATTAATGTGTATATACCTGCACATTAACAATAGACATTAACGTGAAATTATTTTAGCAAAAAATAACTCTATTAAACTTTAACTAAATATTTATCAAAGAAATTATTGTATTATTTCGTCATATTTTATTTCTCAAATGATATTATCATATGAAAACTTTATTGTGCAACAGAGAACAAAATAATAATTTTTATTCCCAGAAAATAACTATATTATATTACTAATGTTAAGCCGAATAAAGTTTTAACTGCTAACTCGTTAATTTAAGTCGCATTGTTAACCTGTCGAGCATACCTGGAAGAGTGAAGGCTAAAACCTCTTATTTTAAGTAATCCGAGCTTTTCATTAAATGCAACATATGTTGTAAATGAAATAAGAAAGTAGTTCCTTAAAAAACGAGCTTTTAAATTTTTTTTAAAAAGTACAAAACCTAAATGAACCAATCATCGGCAATATGCTACAAATAATTTGTTTCTGATTTTGTTAAAATCAACAGAATATCGTGACATTTAGTTTTTAATTAATTTCATCAGAATTTAGAATGAATTAAACAACAATATTTCTTGAATGAAGTTTTATATAACAAGATAATAATGCGTGAAAGTTTATTAATAAAGATTTAAAATATTTTAAAACGCCTTAATTAAATTTTCATATTTTTTTCAACTATAAATTGAGTTTTTGTTGATAATTTTAAAGATGTATAATATTTTATTTGACTCCAAATATATCTCGTGTTTGGAATTTTTAGATTTCATTTATTTGATACATTTCTCCTTAAACGTAATTATGATATATTTTCTTTAAGTAATTTATTATTTTTTTATAGATTCACAATACGTATGTGCGTTTGTAGAGAGAATCTATTAAAAATAATAAATTTATATATATTATTTGATTTTAATAAATTTTAAAAAGTATTATTGAATTTTAGGAAATAATTTTTTTAAAAACTTTGAATGCAAAAGGAAATGTTCATATAATAATTTTATATCAATCACGAGAACCTGGGATACGGTATATCTAATTATTATTATTAAAATTATCTAATTTTAATTGTTATTAATTACAATATAAAAATACATTTTAAAAATATTTTAATGTACGTATAATTATTTTAATGTAATATTAATTATTAAATTGAATTTTATTTTATTCATTTATTGAATTTATTCGTTTTGTTCATACACAAAATCACATAACTTTTATAATTTTATGTTAAATTTATGTCATTCATTATTAATACTCTTTAGACGAAAATATAATCCAAGATAATTAAAATGATAAACAGTACTGTGAATATAATACACGTTAAATAATAGACATTATTGTTATACTGTTAATATAAATAATTTTTTAAATCGTTAAACATTTTGCCACAAAGGAGACCTTTTAAAGTGCAAAAAATTAATTGTTGCTTTAATTAAATAAAAATTGTTTTTTTATCGATTTTTAACTTCATTTAATTGTAAAAATCATTCTAATCTCCAGATATCTTAAATATTTTACGTTTTTAGTTAAATATTTTAAGGATTTTTCTTAAAAATTT